>JAOXYM010000007.1:19404490-19437022 GCA_028567055.1 Leptatherina wallacei | reverse complement strand
CACATTTTCCACCGCGGGCAACCACGGGCAAAAAAAAATCGCAAAATTTTACCCGTGATTCAGCCGCGATACGCCCGCAAAACGCAGTGTGACCGGGCCTTAATAGTGGGATTTTCCATGGCACATGAGGTGATGACAGTTGTAATGGTAGTTGGCAGTGAATGGGATGAATAGATTTTCCCCAATAAATACTCCATATTTAAACAACTTTAAATGAATATATTATTTACATCAATTAGAGATGTACCAATTGCATTTTTCTTAGCTCTTTGCAGTTTTCTCTCTTTCTAGGATATCTAAACAAATAAACTCAGGTCCGTGTTTAAAGCAAAACCAACTTTTAGAAAAGTATACAAATTTGTAGCAGTTTGTATGTATTTTAAAAGGTGCACAAGGTTACATGACAGATTTGTCTTGAATCCAATAGAAGTTCATTTGTTGTGTTCCACTTAAGCATGACAAATAGCAGAAGCTGCTGTGCTCTTCAATGTTGGACTTTATAAATGGTCCCTGTATGCTCCTTTCAGCCGGCTGCTCATAGACTATTATTACTTGTTGAGCTCAGAGAACACCTTGTTTTGATGAAAATTAGGTTATAGCAGGTTATGCCCCCTACAACTACCAAGGAGAGGAGTTGTTTTTGTTTTGAAAATGTTTGCTTTTGCATTGTTGTAATTTGTAAAGCAGTAAGTGCCATCATATGAACAACATGGGGCTAATTTGTAGATTTAAATAGCCCATAATTAAACACAAAAAACAGTCCTGAGCCTTAAGATAAAAATAAGAAACACAAATCCTGAAACTGTGATATATATATATATATATATATATATATTGAAGTCTGTCATAAATTTGCAGTCTCCTCTGTAGCAGTGAGAGGGTTAAACTTGAGTCAGTCTCCTCAGCTGCACATGAGGTGAAATGGAAACACCAGCTTGGCTGCAAGGCTGTTTACATTCTATGAATAGGAATCGTATGTTTGATCAAATCAGCCTTCTGGAGAGAGGAGGAAAAAAGAGTGAGAGTAGAGGAAGAGGAGAGGAAAATATGGAGGGAAACATTAAGGATGGAGGTGGTGACCAAAGGAACACTGGCTTTTCAGTTTCTCATGTGCTTTCTCAGCTGCATTGAGACATGGCAATTTTAATGTACTTTGATCCCACTTATGTAATCATATGTAGAATTTTTGGCATGTCCTGGTCAGCTGGAGAGCTCTTTTGCAGCTGCCTCATTTCCTTTTTACAGATCCATGAATAATCACAGCTTCTTGATGCTTGGCAAAACTCGGTTATGCCTGGTCCTGACATGCCTTTTACTTGTGGGTATTTTTAACCCCAGCTGCTTAAAATTAATTGCCTTGTAGAATGTCAGCATTTCAGTCTAATGCCACTGAATTCCAGTGATTCCACTCGAACAATGTCTTGTTTCTTTTTGTTTTAAATGGTCAGCTGAAGTGATTTAGGGTAAATGCCACAGGAGGGGCTTGAGGGTTATGTTTGCTAACTCTGCTGCTAATAAAGGCATTCACAGTTGTGCTATATGCTAGGCTGTTTTTATTAGTCACTAATGTGTGTACCCATTTACTGCAGTTCACCAAGATGTGTGAAGGTGGTTCAGCATTGCAGGAACAGGCCGGCCATTCTCTGTGGAGACGAATGTTGGCTTCTGTTGTAATGTTTGGTTGCCCCATAAAGAAATGAATGGAATCTCTTTTTTTAAATATAAGAGAGCTGCTTTTAGGGGCAAAAAAAGAAATCAACCACTGTCTTGTGGTGCTGTTTTACAATTTCGCTGCTTCATGAAACTTTCAAGTCCTGTTTTTCTGGGGTTCTTTTCCAAGAAGGTTTTTAATTAATAATGTCTTACTGTTGATCAAACTTGCCAAGAATGCTTTTAATATAGCTATTAGTAGCATTTTTTACCTTTAGCTGGGTTAGATATGTTGGTGAAATGGGCTTTGCATGACAAGTTTGCAGCAGATTGAGGTCACAGACTGCAGGTTTGTCAGTTTAACAGTGTCATTTAACCTGGAAAATCAGCTGATAGAAAACTATTGTAGTCTTTCATGATAGGTTTAAAGCATCATTTATCCCATTAGCTGAAATACCAGTGAAATTAAGTTAGCACTGCTGCATATACTCAGCTTTTTGTTTCACCACTCACGTCTGTCTGGTTAAAGCAAGTTCCAGTAGTAGGCCTACATCCAACAGCTAGTTAGCTTAGCCTAGCAAAGTTGGGAGATTGGAGGGGAAAAAAGACAGTCCCTGTTAGATTACGTAATACATTATCTCACTCCTATTGGAGTAAGTAATCATAAGCCTGTTTAATAAAGACATAAGCTCTCTCTTTGTGTTGTATCAGACTTTTGCACAAGTTATTTCTCACCTGTTTCTGTCACATAAGATATAGCCTAGTGATGCGACAGTATGGTGGTGTAATGGCATTCCAAACTTTGGATGCAGCCACTCTCCCAGTGCTGTAATCCAAACTACTCTGTTCTGTGTTACTGCAGGCCAGATGCATGTTTATGTTACGAATGTGAGTTGCTGGCAGATGGTCCTCCATTAATCGAATCACATTTTTTAGCTAAAAGCTGTAACAAAGAGAAGGATTAGACAACAGCTCAACCACATTCTGGTTTTCTTGAGACCGAGTCCAAGATAGACAGATGTACAAGCTCTTTTACATACTCCAAGAAAGGATTTACATTTGTTTTTGACTCAATTTTCCAGTCCACCTACAGGGCATATTTCATATGCTATCATGTTCTCTATTGACCCCCATTTGTGTCTTAGCCACTACAAGCAAAGATGCAAGAGAAAGATGTGAGGAATAAAGGTGGGGGTGGAGGAACAGAGGCTGCCTAATGATAAAGCTGTGGTTTCATATTGTTAGGTGATATCAAACTGGAGCTGAGACATTTATATGTCATGCCACTTGATAAGACTTCCACGTAGAATACGCTTGTATTCTACGTATTCTCACTCTTTGCTCCTCCAAATGCCTCGTTTGCATTTTAGTTCAAATATCTTCTGTCATGTAAGGCGAGTCAGAGAAGGACACAAGAAAGTGTAGGTGTTATAATAACAATCATCTATTGTCTAGCCTCTTCCTCTCTCTATTGCCAGTTCATATATTCATTCTGTCCAAGTAACTGTAGCTATTAGACCCTAACTCACATTATTCACAGTCAATGCCTTAAATTTGTTTATCAATCTTTGTGTCTCTGTGTGTATCTCATTATGTATCTTTTTTTTCCTACCAAATTTCATCATCCTTAGTTATTAAAGCTCACCTTTTGCAAATTGCCTTCTATTTCCTCTTTTGAGAATACAACAAATGAAACCTACAATATCTTTCAAGATGTCCACCTATTCTCAACCTGTTTTGCATAATTTGTCTATTTAAGTTTGTGTATTCTGATAACTTTTGTTTTCTTAACTCTCCAGAAGAATTATCAAAGATTTTTCAATTCATTTTATGTTCCATTAGTTTAAACAGTAAATTATTTGAATGCCTAGATTACATCTCATTGTCACATCAGTTATGTTTTTTGCAGTCCCTTGAATTTTTTTAAAAGTGTTTACATGTTAAAAAAAAAAAGAAGGATTGAGCTATACAAAAGCAAGTTGCATGGGCACACAACTATTATTTCCTGAGCACCAACATTTGATAATATTGAAAATGGCAGTGTCTCAGGGTGTACTTTCCACAGCCCCTGCAGAAGGAAGGCCACCGAACCCCCTGCTGCAGTTGTTTACCGTCATCTTGCTATCTGGAGCCTTTAAACCTCAGCCATGTGATTTTCTGCTTCTCTTCCTCTACTGTAATAAGCCAGTGATTGACAGCCTCCAGTGAGATGGAAGGATTCAAGTTACACTTGTAGAGAGTAGCGTGAATACAGATGGAGGGATTGTGTGGAGGTCTGCAGGATTGGGGCTGATATGTACACGATCAATCTGACAATAAAAAATGGGGATTCACTGCAGATTGTCACAGTGGTTAGATTGAGCCAGTTGAAAGTGATGAAGGCAGCTCGTACTAGAGAAGTTAGAAAGGGCTCAAAGAACATCTCAGGATATTTGTTTGTATGAGTGCATGGGTGCATCTGCAAACATTTGATGGAGATGTATGTAAAGGTGGGGATGTATTAATAATTCCATCTTGATACCCATATAATTTACCTTAGTTTGCCTTTCCCTTCAAATAACCTTTCATTCTGCTTTCCCTTCAGGGGAAAAGTCTGTTCTTACTTTAGTCTCAGTTTCTACTTCTTCTCCCATCTTTTAAAGTTAAATGCTTTTAATAAATTACCATAGGACTGATTCCCTGCCATGTCAGAAAAGACAAATTATTTGCATTATCTAACCCAATTTTCCAGAGATCATTACATATGCAGTACCGCTTTACCTCTGCATTATGCGTTGGGACCCCAGAAATATTACACTAGATCAGATAGCATGATGACCTACAAAAGTCTGCTACTTTTGGTACAGGAGAAAATAGTTGCACAAAAAGTTTTTTAACCAAAAGAAACTGACTCAATTCCTGAGTGGGAACATCTGTCCATTACCATATGCTGTAGTGTATTGTTACTTTTAATTTTGGTCTGTGTTTGGTCGGGTTTTGGCACTAAAAACGTCATGGTAAGGTTTATCAGCGGATATGGTTTGGGCAGCCCAAGCAGGGGTGTCATCATCACTACCTGAGGTAGGCCTCGTCACCTAGGTCAGCAAGTCAATGCTGAAGAAGCTCTCTCTTTGTGTTGTATCAGCATGTCATTTTATCACTTTACATGGTGGTGGTACATGTTCAAAAGACCTAGATCACTTATGTCTGTGACACCAGCCTGTTAGTTTCATCTTCAGAATATCCCAGGGGGGCAGTGAATAAGTGCTGTGCATGAATTTCATCTAGATATTATTAAACATTAAGGATTCTGTGGGATTTAATGTTTTCCTAAAATAAAGACATTTACTATTTTCGGCCGAGAACATTGTTAACAATTAATGAAGGGATTTCAGAGTTTGTGCTTTTGACAATACGCTGTATAAATGGAAGCATTACTGCTTCACTATAATTTTGCCCCAAAGGTTAAGGCGTGCTGCTTTGTTTTGACTTTTACTGCTTCGTTGTCAAGTGTCCATCAATTCCTGTTTTGGCTCTGCAGCTGTGTGACAGTTCACTGGGGAGCAGTTTGGTTTTTACCACTGGATTGTTTAGAGAATCATCTTTGTTCCACAAATGTTGCGGCTCAGACTGATGCATGCGTCAAGAATGCAAATTCATATGCACATGGACATACACCCAGGGGAATGTGACGATATGCTTTAGATAAATAGCATTTTTTACTGTTTCAGTGTTTGCAAGATTAAGAAGTGACTAAAAGCATGACATTGGTGTGACATTTTGGACCAATCCCAAGGTTATGGCTTATGAATGGTTAACTGGGATTCATTAATACAGTCATGCTGACTGAATCTAAGTGACTCATAAACCTTAGATACAAATACCGTGCACAAACACACCCTGATAAACACAGATACAAGTTTAGTACGGGCATGTGTAAACAAAATTGATCTCACAGGTTTCTTCACACAGACTAATGAATCATTCATCAAGTCACTTCAAATAATATTGCTATACTAATCAGCTGAACAGCAGATCTTTACATTTGTGTCTGTTTAGGTTTGTGTTGGGTTTTGTATGTACAGTATGTGTGTTATTATTAAGCAACAGCTCAAGCTGCTCTCCCTCCAGATGGGTTGCTTCACACTAACAGGAATGGCAGATAAAACTCAACTATGACAAAAACAGAATATGTGCTTGTAAATGTGAAGCGCTTGCAATGTGTGCTTACGGCTTTGTTAAAGTGTGCATAAGCATGCTGCCCGTCTGCAAAACAAACACCTGTTCCATGAAACTAGTGATTCAGCTCCCATCATAGTTGATATTTTCCCCAGAGTGACATAGCTAAAGCTTAATTGGCCTGCTGATGGTGTATTAAAGCTTTGTGTTAATTATAACACCATGCTCAGTTAGACACTGCCACATTAACACCAAGATAAGCAGTAATGTAGAGTTCTGTATTGAGGAAAGACAGAACTATGCTGATCCAGTCACCACTTGAATTGGAAAGTAAACGTACAGCACAGTGGCCATGCACTCCATTCTATTAAAGCAGTAGTCAAACTTTTGACTATTTGTGTATATTGTCAGATTTACAGTCACATGCATTTATATCTGTGAATAAAAACACAACTGTTGGATTACTGTAGCTTTTGTTTTTTTTATTTGTCCATACTAATAAACAGAAGTATACGTTTTAGAAAATATTACTTTTTATCTTGAATTTTAATGGTAATGTTCTTTGCAAACACCTTTATCTAACTATAGAACAAGGTTCACAATGACATACAATGGCCTTTATTGGCTTTTGCCAAGCCAAACATATAAAAAGAATTGATATCTGTGTATTATCTAACACAGTGTTCAAGTAGAAAGTGTGTTGTTGTTTTTTTTTTGTCAAGATTAAAAGTTACAGGTTAACAGTAGTTTCAAGGCTCAGGGGTTTGTGTGATAAATAGCATCTCATTTGTACTATTGAGTTAACAAACTGCAGTGCAGTGTGAGGGAGTTACAACTTTTAAAGTCAACAGGTCCTGAAAGTTGTCTTTACCTCCCCACATTGCTTTCCTTCATATCCAGTTTCTCTGGTTAGTTCTGTCTGTGGTTATCAGCTGTCTGATACAGTGCAGATAAATTAGAGCTATTGTGTTATGAAGCTGAACTTAATGCTGGCTCTCTCAGTGGTAGCTTACAGCTGGACTTTCACTCTCTTTATGCCAAACACAGCCGAGCTGAGAAAAGCTTAATCAAGCACTTGCCAAGGTGAATGTCGGAGGAAGGTATCGTGTGCGTGTGTACATGCATGCATCGCTTCCTCGTTGATAAATACCTACAATATACACCACCTCAAACACACACACAGACTTATTTGCAAACAAGCACAATTCTCTTTCCATTTTATCAGTGTAATATCTGTGATTTGCTGAGGGTAGCTGTTAACTACTTTTCCAGATAATGAATTTTGTTATGAAGCACTTGCATGCATATAACTGCTGTCCTCACACAAGTGCCTTTGCCAAGCACAAATCATGTTTGCTTTGAACAAAACTCAGTGTCGAGGCGTTGTTTCTGGTACTGCACAAGGGACAAGACTTTGGTTTGTGCAAATGAGCTAAAGGCTTTGAGCTCCGTTTCTGTCTTTATGTGGGCCTGTCTTCAAGTGTTTCTTTGCTAGTTCCAGAGATTATGTGTGGTTGCAAATACTTATTGTAGTTCTATAGAACACATGCTATGAAGAAAGGGGGGTGTTACTGCACATTAAAGTAATTATAAATGGAGCACAGAAGGCCTCAGGAAATTCGTCACTCAGTAGCAAGGGGAAACAAAGCTGATAAGGAAGACAATGCAGATGGTTTGACAACAAGCTGCGAATTTTATTATCTATTCAGAGTCAGGCTTAACTGATTACGGTCACCACACCAACCCATTTTTGTTGCATAATGGACAATACATAACATGCATGACTTAAATCATTGAAACAAGTAGCTGGTTGCCACAAAATTCTCAGCAACTGACATTATTTTTCTGAATTTGACGTTACTGGGTTAATTGATAATTGTGGACATCCATTCTATCTGAAACTCTTTAAATCATGTTAGTTTAGTGTTTTTATTTGCAGTCCTGCATTCATAAAATGTTTTTTAGTGTCCTTATTAATCATAATGACTTAAACCAAGTGATCACTAAATTCTGCTTGAGAGAGAAAAGGGCAGTCTTTCAGGAGCAATGAAATTGTCACTGTCTACTCTCTGGTTTATTTCTGCAGTTTCACGGTGTCTGCTTAAAGGATAGCGAGCTTCCCCGTAAACTGTTCACCTATGCCACTGAATCAGCAGGGTGGGAGTAAAGCGGGTGGGGGTTATAAGTGATTTCACATGTCAGTGATTTTTAAGGCCACCTCGAGGGTAGGACAGCTTGATATGCAGGCTGCAATGTGATGAGATTTGGAGGTCTTGGAGAATGAGAGAGAGGCCCTGAAATCAATTTTCTTTTAAAGCACTGGCTTTGTTTTCCACCAACCTGCTAGAAACTGCTGTTGGGATCATTCTTTGAAAGTTGCATGTAGCTAAGTATTTATGCTAAAAAAAAATTAAGATGATCTTATCATAAAATCTGTAAGATTAAGAGTTAAAGTGTTACAACGAGATAAAGGTTTCAATGTCCTTTGCTGGGAGGCATCTGTCTCTCCATTTCTCTGCTATTTTCTCACTGCATTGATTTTTTTTGCTTCCTTCCTAACATTCTGCCAACCCTGTCTTTTTCCTCCCTGTTGGTTTGGTCATTTCTTCTCATACAACCCTCCAAGAAGAATCACATGTTATAGGCTTTAACAAAAGGGGCTGGTCCAACAGAAATACAGGCTGAACAGCTCATCTATAACAGCACAAGATAATCTTCATGTCAAAAATGCTTCTGCTAAATCTGTCAGATTACCTGTAGTCATTATCTCACAGCTGATTAAGTGAAAATCAGAAGCTGAAAACTAGTGAGGATGTGTTAATTGGAAGCCTGTTTACTGTAAATATCTATCTTTATTTGTTCCCGTAGGTAACTGGCCAGCCTCTGTGGGAATTGATGTCACCTTTAGATTGGTTTAACTGAAAATGGAAACACTGGAGTCTGAGCTGACGTGCCCGATCTGTCTGGAGTTGTTTGAAGATCCCCTGCTCTTGCCCTGTGCCCACAGCCTCTGCTTCAACTGTGCTCATCGCATCCTGGTGTCTCACTGCTCCACCAGTAAACCCCTCGAGTCCATCTCGGCCTTTCAGTGCCCCACCTGTCGTTACGTCATCACGCTGAATCACCGCGGCCTGGAGGGCCTTAAGCGCAATGTGACGCTGCAGAACATCATTGACCGCTTCCAGAAGGCCTCCCTCAGCGGCCCCAATTCCCCCACGGAGAGCCGGCGTCTGCAGCCGCAGCGGCCCTACACCGCCACCATTAGCGGTACAATAGCTGGAACGATTGGCGGCGGTGGAGGAGGTGGAGGAAGTGCCCGTGGCAGCCCAGCCACTTCCAGCCACTCCCACCCGCACGCCAACCACATTAATCACGCCAACCACACCAACGCAAACCACAGCCCAGCTGTTGTGGCAAAGATGGATCCACGTATCAGTTGCCAGTTCTGTGAGCAGGATCCACCACGGGAGGCTGTCAAGACATGTGTTACATGTGAGGTATCGTATTGTGACCGCTGCCTGCGTGCAACACATCCTAACAAGAAGCCCTTCACCAGCCATCGCCTGGTGGAACCTGTACCAGACACACACATCCGTGGACTGACCTGCCTGGAGCATGAAAATGAGAAGGTCAACATGTACTGCTTGGTGGATGACCAGCTCATCTGTGCCCTCTGCAAGCTGGTGGGCCGCCACAGGGAGCACCAGGTGTCCTCACTCACTGAGCGTTTTGACAAGCTCAAGGTTAGTCCTTGATTTTTTTTATCTTACAAAGCATCGGTAGCGAACCATGATTACCAATCCCTGCCCTCTATATAGTTGTCCAACAGCAAAAAACATTGTCAATCCTCTTCCAAATTAAAGCAGTTGTCTGAGAGTGCAGTTGAGAGTAAAGCAAAAATGAATTGCAGAAGTTTGATGGTCAGTTAGGGGCCGAACCCTGACAATAGATGAGATTAAAGAAGTAACAGTCAGACACACATAACTAACTTAATTACAGATAAGTTGGTGCAGTGCAGTATGAGAGCACATACGCAAGCCAAACCAATGCTACAGTCGGTTTGGGAAAAAGTCGTAGGTTTAAGGTAAATATGCATTATGACCTGGAACTTGGCAAATTAATCAGATCTGGCATGGTGACTGTTTTCCCAGTGGAAAGCCCATCTGTTTCCCTTGATCATTCTGCAGTAGATAGCATACAATCACAGCTGGAAAGCACTTTAGCTGAGTACCATGTCATAGTTAGTTGAAATGCTTCAAAGTGCTTTGACTTTTTTTGCACTAAATTCAGCTCCAATATGGGTTTTCTTTGGTAAGTACATCTGTCTTCTCATTAAAAATGAATATAGAAAACAACAAAGGCAAAAATTTGCTCCTCACTTTTACTGGGAATAGCTATCACAAGAAACAAGCTAGCTAGCTCGTCTAAGACATTTTGAGCCCTTCTCCTGTCAGTGCGTACTGAGAAGCCTTCAAATAGCTAGTGATTAGCAGGCAGAGCTTGCCATGCATTTTGTGATTATGCAGTCTTGTAAATGGCAATATTATGTCATCTCAAATAGAGCTGGAAAAAGATCTTATAGGATGACAAACTGGCTTTTTTAAGTTCATCCCTCATTCCCGCACAATTAAGAACAATTCAACAAGTTTATTTATTCACAAACACTCAATTTAGTTAAGATTAGTCATTTGCATGATGTTATTACAGGTGAGGATGTTTTACTAAATATTTATAGAATAGATTTATTCCTCTCTGATGGCCAAGAGGACCCTGACAGAACCTCAGTGCACTGATTTTATTATATTTGACTTTTGTGTCAGTGGAATATGGTAAGTCATCAGCTTTCAACCAACTTCATTAAACAGAAAAAAAGAAAAAAAAATCATAATTTGTTGCAAAGCTAAATATTTTTTAGTCCTCATCCATTGCATGTTACATTCAGTAGAATATGTTTATGTGCAGTTAACTAAATTGTACTAAACTGTAAATCTTTAATCCATCTGTTCCTGCTTTGGGAGTTTGCACTTCTGTTGACTGCGAACTTTCAGAACCACAAAGATCCCATCATACATAGAAGCCTTTGTTGAGCAAGAAGGATAGAAAGGCACAAACAGAGAATAGTAGACAATTGGTATGTTGAGCATGGCAGAGAGAGACAGAGTCCAACAGAGAGGGCCGTCATTATAATAGTCGATGAGCTGGCATTCCCTGTGGCCACTGAGCTTTCAGAGGCTCTGCGTAAAGACCGGGACTGCTGAATCAGGGTGACAAACAACAGAGGAAGGCACGAGCTTGAGCTAATTCCACCACTAAAGGCCTAAAGCAGTGAACTGGCACCGGCTGGCATGAAAACTTTTATCTTGAATGTGTTGAGCGTATGTACACATACAGTATGTGTGCCTTTCTTTTTTGTGTTTATAGTTCTGGGAACACTTTTTGAAACATTGCTTCTATCATTTTTTGAAAATCAATTTTGCCTTAGTCTCATAAGCTTCAAATCTATAGGGTATCTCAAAAAATGTAACCAAGGCAGCAATGTAATACAAATTGCAAAGCAATACAATTATGAACAGATTAATGTTCATAAAATCCATTGCAATATCATTCAGATTGAAATTTACAGTAAAAGCAGGGGCTGACTAAGATTAACATATCTCATCTTACAGGATAAGCTATACTGTAAGACACACTGCATGTTTTCTATAGATATGTGGAGACCAGCCAGTGGGTGGATCTGCTCTCATACAGCAATAAAAAATGAGTGCACTAGAGTATAGCATCACAGTGGTGATGCGTGTGATTCTGTTATGCTTTGTAAATATGTCCTGCAGAGAAACTAAATGAAAAAGTAAAAAAACAAAAAAAAAACAAAAAAAACAAAACGGATAATCAAAATATTAAAGTCTATGTGCTCTCTGAAATGATAGAAGTTACAAATACTTTGTGATCTGAACTTTGTACTTAAAAACTGCAAATCATTTTCTGGGTTTACCGTAACATTATTTAGATCCCCTACACTTCTAAATGCATTGTCCTTCATACAAACAGTTTATTTATTCATCTATCCAATGAATCCGCTGTCAAACTAAATTTAAAAAAATCCATTGATGTTTTCAGTTCCCATGGTACATTGATTTTGTTGTGGTGAGAAATGTGTACTTCGGCCACAGTTCAAAAATGTGGGTGTTAGAATATGTCAGCAGTGCATGATTCTCCATCATTAAAGTTGCATATGCTGACAACATACAATTTATGCTCAGCACCTTACACTGACTGAATCCACTGTTGCTATAGCACCTTATTGTCTTTGTGCTGTGAGAGGTTTACTATAAGTTGTTTGCTGCCCTTCTTCTTTCTTCTCCACTTCATAGCTGGCTGTGGTTCTTTTGAATGTTGCCCAACCAAAGCTTTGAACTTCTTTAACTTTGAAAATGTTCCAGATCTAGGAGGAGAATAACCCCATTCCAAGCTCTAGTTTACTTAGCAGCGGCAGTCGACTCGCAGCTCATAATCTTCATTCTCATAGCGAGTTCTCATATGCTCTCGCTCCTTTTCCTCTTTTCCCTTTATGGTCTGATATTCTCTGAAACAATGTAGCGTAAGTTTTTAATTACACATAACAAATCTTGTTATCAATCAGCCCTCTGTAATGCCCTAGTCAGCTTTTTTGAGCTGGCCATTTGTTAAATCAGTCCCCTGTTTGACCTTTGCCTTACCTTGTTTAATCTCTGACTTGTCCATCACCTTTCACATTATCTCCCCTGTTTGCCGTGTTCCCTGGGAGCTATGCTGTCACTATGATTTCACTCATGTTTCAGGGGAAAGGTGAGCTTCCCTTAAGCAAGAAGGGTGGATGAGTGAAAATGCCAGCAAGTGCCAGCTGTGTTAAAGACAGAATATGGCACGGCTGAAACTGCAGGGAGGTAACTTATTTCTCCAGGCAGCTGCTAAGCAGGGCACTTTGCTCAGAGGTGTAGAAATTGGTAGCTTATGATTGGCAGATCTGAGTAGTAGTATTTTACTTTGATTTGCTTAAAAGACTGCAGTTGTTTTCCCACAATCAGATTTACAGTAGTCACTCCTTGTAAAGTAACACTCTCTTGTAGAGAAGTGCATATCTCATCACTGCTGCTTTAGAGGTGTTGACTGCAGGCTCATTAAAGTATGATTTCAGGGACATCCTGGCAGTTTCTTTCAGGGGCTGAGTAGACAAAATCAAGAAGATAAAATATGCTTAGGTTGTGTGAAGTTTGACGGAAGTGCCACGTTTGGTTAACATGATTTGTATTGCTTTCTGAGAATCCTAATTAACTCCCTCCACGAGAATTTTTGACATTTTTCTTAAATGGAAAATTCATTCACATGTCCAAAGAATATACCAGTACAAGTCACCAGCAGATATTACAAATACCCCATTCATATCCACATCTACTGTCAGATGTATATGTCCTATACACACAACTGCAGTTACAAAACCCATGTCAACAATTTCACAATAGAACTTACGTGCATCATTTAACATGGCTCTTTTAAATGTCAGATCACTGTCAAACAACTCTTTTATTATTAATGGTCTGATTTTAGATGATCACATTGTCTTTCTCTTTTTAACTGTAACTTGGCTTGGGAGTGATACACCAGTTATTTTCACAAAGGCTTCCCCACCAAATTTTAAGTTTTTATTTTCTATCAGTTTTTATGCTCCTGGTGGAAAATACATGTGACAGCCCATGTACATATTTTCCACATGTACACATTTGGCAGAACTGTGTACAAACAAAAATAAGGAAACCATATGATGGAAAAATGGTGATTAATTAATCAAATAAACAGAATAAGACTTCTTAGTCTTTTCGGCTGTATTGCTGTGTTTTACTTCACTCCCTTTCAGGCTGCTGAGCTTTTCAGATGTGTTTAGCATCAAGTGCAAATGAACTGACACAGTGAAAAAGCTGATGGCAAAACTGACATTCAGAGCGACAGATAAAGTTAAGGATGTTGCACCTTTAACTGCCTTAAGCTGTGTCTTCATATCATTGCATTTATGAAAAGTGAAAAAGTTTCCAAACAGTTTTGAGTGATTATTGGATTAATTCTTGCTGAGGAAATACAGTGTACTGACACCAACACACCCTTCCCCATCCTTTCTTCTCCTCTCCACCCTTTTCCTTTCTTTTCATTTCCTCTAGCCCTTCTAGCCCCGTTTCTTTTTAGTCCCACTGTTTTCTTCATTCCCCACCCCTTTCATTTTATATTTTCTTCCCCTACCTAAGCTTCTTAAGGCACTGTCTAACTTGCACTGCAGCGGATGCTTCATGTCTGCCCCTGCTGCTGACTCCACTCCAGCTGTATTTACACCCACTTTTGCTTTTCTAAATCCAGAGGCAATCTTATACATGTGTGCACATGCAAATTCATGCATTTTTATCACATCCAAACCTGCAAACAGCCATATTTCACTTTTTAAAGCAGAGCACTTTTCATTTGATTGCAACTGACAGTAATGAATAAGGACATTAAAAAGCTGAATTGTCATGTACTCAAGCTCGATGTTTGCACTTCCAACTTTTTATTTATAATAAATTCACATATTTCGTATTACTTTCCCGCACACACACACAGTCCGACTGTATCCATCACTATCACCATATTTCTTCCACCTTCTCTGTTTTTCCATACAGGCAGACAGACTTCATCCTTCCCACCTGCTTTCTGTCATTCTGTTTTTGTGTCTCTTCCCTCTCCCTCATCTGGCCCTCCACCAGTCTGTCTTGTTTTAACACCACTCCTTTCCGCCCTTGGTCACCCACAAACCCACTCACACTGCAGCAGCAGCATAATGCTGCTAAGAGAGATTCACAGCCCTCCAGTGTGTTTGTATGACTACCATCAAATTTGTGCGCTACTGAGCAGCAGTTACAGGTGTGTGTGTGTGTGTGTGTGTGTGTGTGTGTGCGTGTGTGCGTGCGTGCGTGCACCTGAAAGTGGATGATGTTGTGTTTGTGTATCCGAGCAGATGCTATAATTTTAAATGTGAGGAATGACTGGAAGCTGAGTGTATGTGGCATCAGAAATCATGGCTCTGCCTGCAGAAGAGCGTGAGACTGAGCATACTTACTCATTCTGGCAGAATCGGCAAAGATGTAGTAGAAAGCTTTTAGTGGCTATGTGCACCATTTCTCTGCCTACGTGCTTTAGCTTGCCTTTCAGGAAATATGCATCAGTATGTTTACTAAAAACCTATACCTCACTATGCACCTAAGCAGGCCTGGGTCTCATGTGTCACAGCAGTCCATTGTACACATTAGTGGGTTATGGAAAAAAGCACATCAAACTATTTACAGGCACTGCATCGTACATGCACTACTTAGCATCCCACTTTCTGTCTGTATATCAAAACCTCACTGTCAGCAGGGATACAACATATTACAGGCAGAAGGCTCAAAATACCAGCTTTATGTTTAGGTTTGAAAGCCATGTACAAACGTATACATTTATATAATAGTAACACGTATCCAACATGTTATGATTCTGAGAGAAGGGTTTACTTGTTTTGCAGGGTCAATGAAATTCTATAGCACAATACTGATATTTATTGCTACTAGAATTATCCTTTTGGTTTAATGAACGAGGTCAGCTGAAATACACTCTTAAGAGCATTATCTGTTTTATCCACATGTTTTTCTATTTGCAAATCAAGTCTGTGTTAAAATTCATTCATTAAATTTACTTCAGCTATGTCTGCATTAAATTGCATTTTCTTTATAACATATAGTAAACTTCACTCACTCAGAAATATCTTCTCCACTTATTTCAATTTCCTCCTTAGTTTTTCCTATGGCAAGGAATATGTATCTCTCTCCCTTATAAATAAACTATCCTTACCTTGTCATACTCACAACTATACTCACCTTGGCATTGAGTTCTGAGCAGTATAACATAAAACTTGTGCTGTCGTGTCTTTATCAGCGAAGAAATATTTCTAAAAAGCATTCGGTTTTGTCTTTGAAAGACACGGAACATTGTACACACTTTTATCTCCTCACGCCTCAACTCTTGCAGCAATCCCTCTGCTTGTTTCAACAGAAAATCCACTTATCAGCTCCAAATTGTACAGAACTCAGTTGTCAGACTTTAAACAAGAACCAAGAAAAAAGAGCACATTGCTCCTGTTTTAGGCCCTTTGTGTTGGCTCCCATTACATTTTAGAAATGATTTTAAGAACTTACTGACTTCCAAAGCACTTTGTGGGCTTTCACTGTCTTATTAGACTGATCTTTTAGAGCCATTTGAACCTATATAGAGTGAGATCCAGACATACCAAGACCAAAAGTGCCAGAGTGTTTGTGGTCAAAGCCACTAAACTAAACTCTTACCACAAGAGTGTTCCAATCGGCTGTGTGATCTGATCACTGTGGATGTGTCAGTATTGTAATGATGGCAACCCACTCTTACAATACTTTGACTTTTTATTTAATCCAGGAGCCTGAGTACCAATGAAAAGACATCTCTGATATTAAAACTGGGTTATGATTAGTATCAGTTCATCTTTACATCCCTGGTAAATGGTCAAAACCACTAAATATTAGCTTAAATAGTTTAGAGCCATACTCTGTTAGTTTTTCTTTTTTCATCTGCTTTATCATCAGCTCTTCTTTTATAGCTACAAAGCTTAAAAGTGGAATCCAGGCACTGAAAGACTTGTGTGTATTTGAGGGTAAAGCTGTAGAAAGCTGACAGCATTGCAAAGCTTAGCTGAGCCTCTGACACTTTTGACACTCCAGGGAAATGATTCAAACTAAGGAGCTGCTAAATGAAACTTTGGATTTCTGCGACTTCTGCCTATGAACATATACTTAAATGCATTCATCCATGCAGGATTCAGTTTTGTGAAAGACTGGGTTTAGTGATCTAGTTTTGTTTTGGCTTTGTATGTATAAATGATATTTTCTGCTGTAATGCAGCTCAGCTCATACACAAACTGGAATTGTTTTAGTGAGATGGTTGGCAGCAACACTCATCAATATAAGAGGATTTTTACATTAATCATCAGTGGAAAGTCCTTTTAGCTAGGCTGATGTTATTGTCCAATGGCTTCCAAGCATTTTGATGCCAACCTTTCATATAGTGCCTCATTATTTCCCTGCGATATCTGATGAGTAAGCACTTCCTGGTATTAATCTGCAACAGTCTGCGGCACAGATCACATTTACACGAGGGGAGGCATGGGACTGTTGGAGAAAATTGATGACACACACACTGTAGGAACGTTCTTATGGGATTTGATCCAAAAATCAAATATTATCATCTCGATTGGATTTTTAAGACATTTTGATCATAAGAAAGTTGTCGCAATCAAATCATTTTGTCAGAGCTGCCTGATTGTCTCAGAAGTTGTTTTGGCTTGTGGCTCAGGGACAATAGGCAGGGCAGTATAACATAACAGGAATATTTATGCGGAATACGGAATGTCAGCACCCAACTTCTGAATATTTACATCCCGTACACACACATACAGTACGCTGAAGAGGGGTATTTTTGTCAACACATGCACACAAAAGGCACTTTTATTCAGTATGTTGTCTTCTTCTGTGCTAAGTTTTGGTGTCTGTGCACGCACTTCCTTGTTGTTTGCTCTGTCTCCGTGATGACTTCTGCGTGTTGCTGTGAGGCTGCCAGGCAGGAACAGCGTGACGCCACTGGGAAGATGTTCAGTTTGAACTAATGACTCCACTGTGAGATGAACGGCACGTCTTCCCCCACATAAGAACTACAGTGCGTTGATTAATATTATCTGAAGTGCACCCTTTGAACAATGATAACTGTTTCATGATTGAATCAACTCTGATTGTATAAGAGTGAATTGGATGTAATTGTAATGGATGCTTTCACTATAATTGGTGAATATGCTAGCTTAGGTAATGATTTTTTTTCCCAGTTTCATTTTGTGCTTCTCTGTTCTAATATCAAATATTCTCCTCTTAAATGTCTTATAGCAGCTTTACCTAATATTTCAACAGGAAAATACAGATAAAAGTATAAGTAAGGGGTCACCCTCAGTTACAAAACCAAACATGCTCTTCTTAATACATGACTGTAGCTTTACTCAGCCAAAATTGATAAAGTAATATAAACAAATAGTTGGTGTATATACAAAGAATTGTTAAAGAGCCAGTTATTTCCCTCAAAAGTTTATGCAGAGCAAATATGAGAATGATTTTTTCCATGTTAGCTCAAATGTGCCTGGCTAACTGAAGTATTGCTGGGCCTGAATGTTTGAAAGTTCAAAGTTCTCATTTGACTCCTTTGTCTTCTTCATCTTTTGATGCAGGCTTAGGCCACACTAGCATGGATATTTTGCAAAACTGACTTTCTCATCTGTGTTTGTACTTTTATCCATACGGTAATGGAAAATTTTGTCAGAAAACCTGCAGGTTATACAAACACCTTCCAAGCAAAGACATTTAAAAACTCAATTTTCAGCTGCATGTGTGTACATAGCAAACAGGTTTTGGAGGATGAGTTAGACACTTCTTTCCATTGATTGTATGCACTTGAAACCACAAAAGCAATGGTGCCTATATACAAAGTACAAGTATCTCTTGCTAGTTTTCTAGATACATTTATAAATACATGTTTAAAACTACATTTGATGGTACTGCACCAACTTATAACTAAACATAGATGT
Source organism: Leptatherina wallacei (assembly GCA_028567055.1). Taxonomy (NCBI): domain Eukaryota; kingdom Metazoa; phylum Chordata; class Actinopteri; order Atheriniformes; family Atherinidae; genus Leptatherina; species Leptatherina wallacei. The sequence continues at coordinate 19,418,526 of JAOXYM010000007.1, read as the reverse complement.
CTAACTCTGTATTTTATAAGTGCCACCGTGACCAAAGTCTGCTATGAGATTTTGGATTAAACCCATCTGAAAGGCTTTGGATAAATCATTGAGGTGAAATGATCAACAATGTCAATGAGAAAAGAAAAAAAAAGTAACAGAAAATGATTATGCTTTTTTGTGACTGTTGTGTCACTGTTTGCTCGCCAGACATGCTCATGATGTTCATCTCCTGCATTTTGGCATATCATTACACATTTTCACCACCTACTTGCGACCATGATTACTTTAGTGCTTATAGGAACTTCTGCATTCTCATCTGGACAAAAGATATCTTTTGAAAATGAAGATTATATAAAATTGGATTTTTTTTCCCATTTATAAATGGAGGGAAATATATCCATTTAGGTCTGGAGTATTGTAGTCAAGGCCTTAGTTTCTCATGGTTTTCATTTGCTTTAGATGCTAACCAAAGAATGTGCAGGGTATATGTATGAAACAAGTGGCATTCACTCATTTGCTGGTTTTGTAGAGAGACTTTTTGACTATCGCCTGATACTTGCTGGGATAGGCTCCAGCCCACCCGCGACCCTGCATGGATTAAGCGGCACAGAAAATGGATGGATGGATGGATGGATGGACTTTTTGTGATATTGAAATCTGTGATCTGTGAAATGTGATATTGCTGTAATGGTCTCTTTTGGTAATGCTTTTTTTGTTTTGTTTTTTCAGATATATTATCAGACATGTCTTTGATCACAGAGCTTAATAGTTAAGTGAATTTGGGGATTAAATATACCAAATAGACAAATCTGGAAGTATAGGCTAAAATATGCATAGTTGCTTAAGCTACTGAGTGAACAACCTTGCTTGTCTGGTTTACAATCACAGTTGCTCGAACACTGTCTCATAGATTTTCTTTCCTTTTTTTTTTTTTTGGAGTCCCTGAAGAAATGTTTGTTATCCTTCCAAAAGGCTACACACTGCTGCAAATCCAAGCAGTTCAATTAGGGTGACAGAGAAAAATTAGTCCCGTGTGAAGGCCTGGCCATCAGAAATCAGTTGGCTTAGAACTAAATTATGAAACCTGGAAGAGAAGAGCAAGGGAAATAAGGCAGTAAGGTGTGAATAGCTGGGGGATGTTGGCAGGTAATCTGACGGATTTCTTTGAAAAAGCCCCAAATGTTTTCATACTGCTTTCTCCTTGGAGGGTCATTATTTCAGAAATGTTTCCTCTTTTGGTTGCATTACTATGCTAAAAAAGCAGAAATGGTTGAGAAGCTGGTCAACAGCAACTTCAAGCTTGCTGAGAGGCCGTTTTGTATTACTAATCAAGAGATTTCTTGTTCCTTTTCAATGTATTTTTTATTCTTAACTCACCATAAGATCTGAAAAAATAGTGCTGGAAAAGACCATGAGGTATCTCTGCAAACTTGAGCTTGCTTATTTCATGTGACAGAGAGGTTGGGAACACAAGCTAACGTAGCTGCATCCCGATGTCCCACTCTTAAAGCCATTGAGAAGGAAGGGCGCTGATGCATGCTTAATAACATGCAGGGATTTTTTTATGGCTTTCTAAAAAGGGACACATCACCTATCCTTTCTGGCCAGTGGTGGTGACAGCAGCAACTAGCACCCTGTCCCCTGAAGTTCTACAGAAATGCCATCATATAGTCTGAGGTGATGCTTATACAGTCCAAATATGGTGACAGCGTGTCTATGTCCAGATGGAATCTAAGATGCAAGGATTACTTTGTTGTGTTATTTGACTTGTAATAACAAACCAGTAGAACCATTTAAAATCTTTTAAAGACTTTTTTGAAGTCTCTCTGAGTGGGTGAGGGGCACACATGGAAAAAATGTTGTCTAATCATACTTTGCCTGTAGCTCTGTGCTTAATTTCAATGATTAAGAGACCGTACATTTACTTTTTCATTGCTAGAACTTTCACCCTCTTTTAACCAAGAGTTCATTGTATTTGTAGTGTCGAATCATATTTCCAGGTCTGCAGGTGGCTGCTTGTTTTTTTTTATATATCTGACAATTACAGATGTCACAATTTATATTTATTTGCTTTAAAATGTGTTGTTTGATAAGCTTAATTTGCATTTGCATTATACCTATAGAAACATCAGAGATGAGATTCTGAAGGAGGCCGGGTGTCACTGTGGCCTAAATGTTTTGAATATAAAGCCCATTGAATTCTAATTCTCTGAACATGCAGTGAACTTCATCAGCTAAATCTGGACATTGCTCACCTGCAAAACCATCCCTGAAAGCCCCTGTTAAATTGAGGCCTTGCAGAGGAAGCTTAGCTCCCCCGGGTGACACACAGAGAGGAATGGCTGTGCCAGATATTAACGGCATAAGGCCAAACCACGCAGAATTGCTGGAATGCTGGGAATGTGTCTCTCTTATTAGCGGCAAGCTCATGGCAGACACTGTGCAGAGTGGTTTCCCCGCTCTATAAATCAGAAATGAAGAGCAGTGAAGCTCAACCACAGAAAGGGTTATATGACTTTGCACTTGAGCTGCCATTTCTTTAAATTCTTTATTTCCTCAGACTACCAGGGGTAAGATTCCCATTGTGTGAGACCATAGAGTCAGAATATGTCACAATCAAAGTCTTAATGTATGCAATAATCATTATAATTTTACCTTCTGGTATCTTTGTCTCTGCATCTTAAATTGACTGTCTCCCCCAGTTGTTCCTCATCTTGCTCTTGGTGCAGTGTCATTTCATAGTGCCAACAGCTAGCATGGTAACAAGTGTCATACATGGATGATGTGTAGCTGCCGTCAGCACTAGAGTTACATGGCATTATCTATAAATACAAGATAGTGACATGATTAACTGACTTGCTTCTAAGACATGGTCAGACCAATTACATATGGCAAAGTACACTTTAGATGGTGTGAAGTACCTCACCCACCTTGAAGGAACCAAACTCATCTGTCAGGATGGACAGAGCAACTTTGATGCTGACAGACACTCCGTCTTGTCACTGATCAAGGCTGTTGGGTGCGAGTGAGAGAAGGAGGTGTGCTTTCTTGTTTTTGTGCATTCTGTGTGAACAGATTTGTCTGATTTGTTTTGTGTGTGTATGTATGTGGGCAGATAAGAGTCTGAGTTTCTTCCTGTTCCACATCTGAATTCCTGCAGGTCCCAAAGGGGGTCACACGGTGGTGGCCAAGATAAAATGCTTGGGGTGGAATCTCACAGTATGTCTCAAACTGGTGTTGGGATGGTGTTATCTAATATCACTTCCAATATCTCTGAAACAGCTAGCTTAAAGCTGGGTTTTCTTTTATAAGTCATTCTGTTTTTCTTGCTATGTACTGCTAGACAATTCAATCCATGATGTCCAGATCTCAGGGAAACAATAAGCTTTTTGGAGAAAAGTATCAGTGGAGAAAAGAAAAAAAGGGATTTGTGCAAAAGTACTGCTTTCAGTCTGAAAGTTAAGAGAATAGGAAAGTATATTTGAGGCATATTGAGTTAAAGCCAGTCAAGGTGGGCAATATTATAATGAGGAAACTGTATTAGGAAGCTTAATTTTTAAGCTGCAAAAAATGGAGCAACAAATAACAAATACAACTTTATGTCTGAGCCTTCTGGCTACTTTTTTCTCTCTCACAAATCATGACTCAGAAAATAATAGACTTTTATGCATTAAGATTGCCTGAAGCGTATTTAAGCTCCCACCCTGACCCCTGCTTCCTTGCTCATTTTACCTTCCTGCTGAGAGCACCAGTCTTGTTTGCTTGCAGCAAATTAGGCCCTCACTGCCTCTGAACCCAAAAATTCAACGATCAGAGTTGCTCATATCCGTATCACGCTCTAACAGAACCAACCCCACTTCTGTAGTCCTTGAGCTCGAATAACTTCTCCAAGTGTTTAACTGGGGTGAATAATGAAAAGCTTTGAGCCCGGAAAGCATCAATCAAACCAGATTATTGCCCCTGTTGTGCAGCTGAAGTTTTTAAAAATTGCCATGCACAGCAGCATCAGGCTCACAGATGGCAAACAGAATCCAAAGAAAGTAGATTAATATGTAGACCTTCAGTAATTTAATGTCATAAAACATGTTGATTTGAATTGTGCTGCTACAGTTTAATTTAGAGCAGAAGCAGTTCTGTCATATGAACTGTGTTAACCGTCTCAATGAAATTAGCTTAATTTAACAGATTAGAAAAAACTTATTGTCACTGTTATTTAGTTTTACAGTTAAAAATAGAGAATGAGCAGTTATGGGAGACATGATGAGAAGGCAACAGCAGAGATCAAAGGTGGCAGAGAAGGACAAGTAAGCGGTGAGGACATAAAACTGAATGAGCAGAGATTCTACAGTGTCAACGTTCGTGGTGCTTCACTCATCATTGCTCACAATTTGGATGACAAGTCCTTGCTTATACCCATCAAGCCTCCAGTACACCCACAGGTTAGTCTTCAGCTGTCAACACAGCCTATTTTGTTTTTTCGTATCAGAAGATTCACACTGCTTGGAGAGAGTAATTGTTTATGTCCCAGATTTCAAGTATTCACTTGACATGCTTGTTATCCAGAATAACAATGACGCAATAGAAGTAATGACTGAAAGGATCTCTCATTGCATAAAAGACAGTTGACGCAATTTGATTAGAAGTAAATAGTAACAAAAAATATTCTTATTCTTTATTCTTTCAATAAAGAAAAAGTCTCACTGGAGTTTAAAGCCAATTTCTATTGGTTATTTTGTTTACCATTCATTTATTCATTTATTTTTCCCAACTTGGGAAATATGTATATTTTTGTCGTCTCTCTGCCAGCAAAACTAACTGAAGTCTCATTTTTGTATGGAAACTATCTAGCTTGGGACATCAGAGCAGAGGTCATGTTAAATAAATATTTTCAGTCATTGGCTTCCTTCATTCTTATATTTTTACAAATCTAAAAGCCATCTGCCATTTTGAAAGATAAGAACTTAGAGGTACAGCAGTGAAAAACAATAACCAACAACCACACCTTGACCATCTGTTATATATTAGTTGTCCAGAAGGAGCAAGTGTGCATTATTAGTTAGCTATTAGACCCAGTTACACATCATCCATGACCTTTACAATGTACATAGTGGATCTCACCAAATGACACCATGTAGCTATAGACTAGAGCAGTGGTTCCCAACCTGGGGTCAGAGCCATTGTGATTAATGTCCACATATTGTACCTATTTTAAGAAAAAAGTAAGGCCAGGACAGGACTCAGCCAGAATCCATTATTTATGGTGAGAATCTCACTTTTGAAAGCATAAAATCAGGCATGGTTTTAGCACGGGGTGGGGCAGGGGGTTCCCCAGCTATTTGGTATTTGCTTGAAGGGGGTCCTCAAGGAAAAAAGGTTGGGAACCACTGGACTAGAGGCCTGGGTAACAGAAGGGTGCAGTGGCATTCTTGGTGCAAGCTGCAGGATTTCCTCTCAGTGAGTGATTACAGAATCCCACATTCAAGAAGCTGATGCCAAGATTCTGGCTAAATTGGTGCTGCCAAGTGAAGGATCTAATGTAGCAACAGGAAGGGGATCTAATCTTCAGAACAAAAATAAAAAGCAGCCATGCAAAGTTGTTCATCTGAGGCAAACAAGCAAAACCTAATGACAGTCAGTTCTGCAGACGTTTCCTTTGGGACTTTTTATTAGACAATGCCTAATATGTATACTTTTTATATAAAGTGTTATATTGGGTCTGTTTCTGAAATTGTAATTTTATTGAATAATGTGTGTCCCTACAATAAAAATGAAAATTGAAATAAGTGGTGATTATAGGCCTAGATGATGATGGAATTCTACAACCAAAAGGAAAAATCTGTCACATCTTTTTTTCATATTGTTATAATAACATAATAACATATAAATCTATGGAATATAGATAAAGATCACTACTGCCTAGTGTGGAATAATAAGGCTGAACTGAACAGGTGATAATCCCAGTGTTTAGCAACAATGGCAATGAGACCATTCCAAAAAATCACTTACCTCCACCCTAACTCCATTGCCTCTTCCAGTCAGCTTTATCTCAGTAGGGGAAAAATGGATTTGAGTTGTATTCCAGCTCAACCAGAAAGCCCTACATACCCAAGTGTTTGTGAAGTGCTCATAAATTTTCCACAAGCGTAAATGTGGTCTGGTCTATGTGTCGTAAGTGAGACTATCTGGTGCGTCACTTTGCCCCGAGCAATATGGTAAAACACCACCAAGGCCTCTCAAAGCTGTGGGGCCTTGATGAAAACCTCTCAGCGCCATTCCAGTTACTCTCTGTGTTTTCACAGGCAAACTGTACAAAGCTTTCAATCTCAGTATCTCAGGGGAATGGAAATACAGTTGTTCTATCTCAGACTTTTCCAGAGGCGTTCACTAACAATGTTTCCCTCTGAGATCAAATCTAACAAGAGACAGTGAGTGTAATGTGGACGTGATAAACCAGAGAGTGCCAAGCTAGATGTTAAGTCAAGGTGACACAAATGTGGATTATGTGCTCTTATATGTTTACAGACTTTGCATATTTAGATTTTGAGTCAATTGCAGATATTTGTCATTTAATTTACACTTATTTTTTAGGGTCAAATTGTTCACTGAAAAAGACTGACAGTTAATCTTTTTTTTATGTAGTAAAACCCATCAAAATTAATCTGACATTTGGATCGGACCTTTGAATCCTCCAGTCCACCGAGTTCATGTGATTCGCCTGGTGCTGTGAAACGAAACAGCAGATTTTCTGTTATTAGGTGGAACTAACACTTTTGTCAAGTTGTCTGCAGTCCAGTGTTGTTTTCGTCAAAGATGACGAAGACGAAATTATTTCGTGGACGACACTTTTTTTTCATGATGATAACGAAACGGTGACGAGCTCAACGTTTCTTTTTAATGACGAAAACATGACGAGACATGCACGAGTTTTCGTTGACGAGACTATACGAAAATGTTCGTAGTTGGTCTGTTAGACGTTGATAATCTGAGATTTCTGCCTGTTGTGCTGTAATCTGTCTGTCAAAAACTGCATCCGCTCCTTGTTGGCCACGCCCACTACCTGCAAGCAGCACACTGCACAACACACCTGTGGCCAGTCACGCACACAGAGACACGCAGTTGAGTTTATTAATTCATTGATGGAGCAGGCAGCAGCATCAACAAAAGGGCTTGTTGGTGGGAAACGGCCAGATGATCTATGGACGAACTTTCAATAAAATCCATCAGAGCAAGTGGTCAGAACCCGCAGCTGCTAAGAAATGGACAAAAATGATCATTTCTTTCTCTGTTCTTTACATTGGCTACTAAATGTGAGGATTATATTATTTTTTTAATAAAAATTCACATAGTTTAAGGAAAAGTCACGGACCAGCAAAGCATCATTATTTTATTTCACAGTTATTGAATGTGCAAATTTCAATTGTTTAAAGACCGATAATTTGCTTTTTTCCTGTTTTTATCCTACTAAAACTGACAAAAACTAGACTAAAACCTTTTTGAGTTTTCTTCGACTAAAACTGGACTAAAACTACCACATATTGAAATGACTAAATGTGACTAAAACTAAGATGTATTTTCGTCAAAAAGACTAAGACTAAGACTCAAATGGCTGCCAAAAACAACACTGCTGCAGTCAGAGCGATATTTCAAGAGAAATGGCTGCTCATCGAAAAATTATGTTGGTTTCCAGTGATTGTTTTGGAAACATTTAACCCTTACCCCCTTCAAATATCAATCAATCACAGAAATACATGCAAACTGATTGGATGCAGCACTGTGCTGACTTGATATATTACATGATGGGTACAAATTTACCCTTCTTTAACAATCATCACTTGAAACAGAATGTTTTAAAGTCAGATGACATCAGATGTAGCACCAAAGCAGCTGCTGTCAGTGCAGGTCAGGCGCTCCAATCTGGGATGTGGCTCTGTGAGAACAAACATTTCCATTTTGACCTACTGTTACATTTGATTGCAACTACAAACTTGACAATTGTGAGCTGCCATGAGGAGAAAATATAGTAGTCAGTAAAAAGTTGATAATTCTGTCTTCAAGAGGCATTAGCTTCATAAAGCTACTATTTGTCCCTTCTGTGTAGATGTAACTTCTTTGATTCTTCCACACACCTTATGTTTCTCACTTTGGGTGGATGCTTTGGTGCTTAAAGGCTTAAGAGGGGATTTAGTGAGAACAACACCTGGGTTTCAGCATTGCATTCTTTTGGATCAGCCAACCAAGCACAGCTGTGGTTGTCTCATTTCGGTGACAACTTTTTTGCTTAGTGCTTAAGTTCAAACGGTATTGTAGTTCTTAACCAAAAGCACTCTCTGGTGCAAAAAGAAGTTGCTATGAGATTATGGTGTTGAACTGTAAAGCTGATATAAAATCGCCTTCGTACTCCAGCCAGCAAAGCAGTCCTGTTGAATGTTTTTTTTTCTGGATAGCCTTTGACTGTTTGTGTGCCAGTTGTGATTTTCATTATGCTGATATATTTGTCAGTAAGTATTCGAATCTGGGACTCGGACTCAAGTGATACTTGAGTCCCATTTCCAATGGCTTGAGACTGGACTTAAGCTCACACTCAAAAGACTTGAGACTCGGACTCGCGATTTCAGATTTTTCATGATCTTGTCTCTGTCTGATATCCTGTCAGTGTTGTGTGCTGTCATTTCCTCTGAGGTAACACTGACGTTACGTCACACAAACAGACGCAATTGCAATCAATCAAAACAATGGCAGCAAACTTTTGGGTATTAAAAACTTAATAAAAAGGGACCAAAATGAGAGCAGCAAACTGCAACATCTGTGGCATTAAAATCCAGAACCCTGAATCCACCACATCCACCTTAAGGCACACCAGGAGAGCTTAGTCACTGTTATATGAAAGCTTCTTAGTATCTTTGGGCTAAAAAATGTTAACTCCATCTGATTGGCTCCACTGAATGTGTTCAGAAGAAGAATGAGACATTTACTGAACACAGTTTCCATAAACTGTGACTTTACTACGATGAGTTTGACAAGTTTCTATTTTTTCCTATTATAACCTATTTGTTGTTATTTGAATACATAGGTTTATCATTGTTCTGTTCGACCACAGCCTGTTTTTATTGTAACATGGTGAGACATGAAAGGTTATGTTTACAACTGGAATAATAGTCTTGGCTTTAAAAGGATTATCAGTTGGTTTTGAAATGATCACATTTTCCAGAGTCAGGAAAATATTACTTCAATATTTTTGTGTTCAATAGAGGCAGCATTGTGGCTAGGCCTATCTCACCACATGAATGGAACCAGACAAGCTTTATTTTTTTATTTCTTGTTTTTCTACATCTGCCTCCTCAAAAACATTTATTTAGTTATTTGTTATCAGTTCAAGCATTATCAGGAAGATGTGATGTTTGAAAATGGATACACATGCAAATCTTCTCTACTCCAAGCTATATTCTGCCATGACCAGAAAAATATTGCTTTAACTCAACATTTGCATTGGTTGGACAGTTGCTATGAGAAAAGTATTCATAGCAAACACACCAATGCATCATTAGATGTTTGTTTCAGATAAAGATACTAAAGATGCTGAACCATTGATGATTGTCTCAGAACTTTGTTGCTAATCTGTCAGAAGTCTGCAACAGCCTCCATTTCCACAAACCGTCCAAGCTGGTGATAAGGTTTTCAGTCAGAAGTCACAGTAGTTGGCTTCAGCCTCAGTCTTGATGACATTAACATTCCTTGTCCACCCTACAGTTAGTCACACCAACTTAATGATATCATCTAGTGGGGACAAGGCTTTATGTGGTTAACAAGAATTTGTTTTGAGCAGCTCAGCATCCAACTCAGCTGATGAAACTATTTCAAAGATCCCCTCATTCCTGCATATAATACTCTGTGGATGAATAGTTCACAAATAATGGAGTATAGTAAACTGAGGACACTGAGCTCCAAAAAGAGCTAGAAAAGCTTCAGTCATATTTCAGTTTGGCATATTCCCTATAAATTCCATATATATTCAACTTTTTATGCAAGTGTCATTACTTGGTCATTAGTTGGTTTGAAAACAGAAAAATAATTGAATTACATATTTTCAGGGATTTATTTGTCTATTTTCTAGGAAATTAACCGTCTGTTTATCCGGAGGTTATACTAACTAACCTCTAAAGGGTGGCGAAGAAAAGGAAGAGCAGTGATAGCCCATGCGGAACAGGTTGCCAGTTCATCCAAGGGGAGCACAAAGAGACAGAAAACCCTGTTTGTTTGTTTTTCACTATCGTACCTACAGGCAAATCTAATTGACCATTGAAACCAGTGCACATGTTGTAGGTGTGTGGGGAAAAAAGCCGGATCACTTTTAAAAACACAAAGAGAGACCTGCAGGTTCAAACAAAAAACCTTGCTGTAAAGCAACTATTCCATCAATACAAAGATGAAGAACAATAGCAAAATAAAGAAAAAAGACAAAAAAAATGGTTCAACTTACATCCGCTATCTGCTAAATATATGGGGAATTTTATAAATGAAGAATTCTCAAATTCTTTTTCATTGTTATTATTATTTGACTGGCAAAACCTCAGATAGCACACTGCTGAGAACATATAAAGAAGGATTTAAATTTTATTACCAATGTAGTTGCCTTCATTCGTGTCTAGCAGAAAGTAATCTCGTCCTGATGGATTCCAATCAGTTTGAAGTCTTTTGTCAGCTGCTTATTCACTCAGGTTTCTATGCTTTATACACCAAGTGTTTCACTCAGAATCAAAGTGACATGAAAGCAATGGACTTTGAATAAGTCTAGTGGTGCCCTCGAAGTATTTTTCCTTATCTTATCCCCTGATTTATACCTAATTATGTAGTTGCATAAGAGCAAGAAAACACCTACACTGTAGCATCCAGGTAAACTGAATAAATTTAAGTTTGTAAAAACACACAAAGATAGACACGCTCCACGGCTCCCGTCTTGTTATAAGATGTTTATACCTAATATACAAAATGCGGTAAAACCAGCAGCCAAGCTATTGTTGCTATTGTTATTTTTCACTCTCAGTTTTAATCAGTGAAACTAAACATCAGTGCTCCTCCAAGAGTCCAGTGTAGATCAATTTAAATGAAACATAGTGATCCTTTTAAGCCCATTCAACGATATCGCTGTTTCTTTTTTCTCTGACCTCATTTGATCTCAGCCCAGGTACCCTTAATCCAATGCATTACATTTCCATCTATTTATATATAAAGTATCATCATCCTGTAATCTGAAAGAAAACAATTGAACAAAGGGACAAAAGGCTGGGGAATTGTCAGGGATATGGCTTTGTTTTATGTAACATTCACATTGGTCCTGGGTTATTCTGCTCCTGACCCAAACAAATAATTGGAAAGCTAAAAGCACCCACAAGCCCATGCATATCAAGGAGTTTCATAAACAAATTCAAATACCAGCTTGTGTCAGGCCTTCTCACTGCTGCTCGGTAGTCATAACAATCCCTTTTAAACGCATGGAGAAATTTCTTGATCCTAATCCCCTCGTGAGGCTAAAAACTTGAATTATTATTGGATTTGTGTCCATTTAGGATTGGCTTTCTCTTATGATAAGCCTTAAGGGAAAAAATCAACTGGGAGTCGTACAGCAGAGTCCTGGAATAGTGTGACTCCTCTTCCTGTCTTACTTTTTTGGATTCCCCCACAAGAATTAAAAATGAAAGTGAGCATTTTCTAGCTGTCTGCTTCCATTTATCGCTGCATCCCAGCTGTTTTGTGATCCTACACTTATTCACATATAGCTTTTAGGTCACATGAGTGCATTTCAAATTCAAATACCCCTGTCATCTTACGCAAAGCTACACAGCAATACTTGGAAACTAAGTACCTCATGCTCACCATTAAACAAGATATTTATGCTTCATATTTCTTTATGTCAGGTTGTTAGAAGCAGAGCACTCTTTCTTTAAATGACTCAACGCAGGACGCAATGGGTAGAGCAAGACCTTATAAATCTGCTGCTGTTGTTCAACGTGTTAATATTCCTGCTGATTTTAAGCATCCCTATTGGTCTCATTAATTGAGCCCCTTGCCTGTGGGTTATGAGACAAGCATGACTCTCCATTAGTTATACCCTGCTGCAATTCGCCGGTCTCAAGAGCTTTGCCCTATGGAATATTACCCTCAGAAAAAAAAACTTTTTCCCAGAAGGCTCAAGTTACTGACACATCCTGACTCTGAAAAGCCTCTTGTTAACAACAGCTGTTAAGTGAACTCGTTCAATTCCTTCTCAAGTTAAATCTTTCCCTCTTTCCCTTGCTTTCATTTCTGTTTCTCTTAGTGTCTTGTTTCTCTTGTTCACGGAGGACAATGCAGAATTAATTAAAAGAAAAGACTTTGAAGTTAGATGCTTGGCCTCAGGGTATTCTGTTTCAGTTTTATTGTGGGGGCAGTTGCATTCTTGTTCAGTTGTTGAGAGGACCAAGAGAGTCAGCTACTGGACTGTGTCATCTTATTAGGCAAGAGACGGACTGCGTTCAGCATGAAACCTTGTTTAAATAGTTACCCCAGAGGCAAATCTTTATAATATTATCTTCTATGTTTTCTTCCTTACTTCATCTTGTGATCATATTATTACATTACTAATTGAGCTAGAATTTAACTTCAGATGAAATTGTTGTAGTTTTTTTTTCCCAGTAATTGGATTAGTGTCATATGATTTTAGAAATATCGAGCTAGTACTTGTCTTAGTTAAAAACAAATTTTTGACTTTTTAAAACTGATTTCTGCAGATTATTTGCCAGTTCTCTTGGTTTTATTTCCTTTTTTTCCTGAGTTGCACACAGTTTCTGCAATGGTTATTGAAACATGTGCAAACACAAGTGTAGATGAATAATATTTAGCAAAAAAATAGAGAACGTGTAATTCCAATGAGCATAAAAGTCAATATTTGGCATGAACTCCTTTACCCTTTAACGCAGCTTCACCCTCTTTAATTTTGTTGTAATTTCTTTTCTAGTCTAAATAGTCTTAAGGAATTCTCCAGGTTTCTTGAAGGACTTCCAAAAGATCTTCTTTGGATATTTTCACTGTCAAGCTAATCCCACACTGCAGTAGTTTTGAGGTCCACACTCTGTTGAGGATTCATCCCTCCATAAGAACTGTTGTCACTGACTACCGTGACAGTAGTTTAAAACTTGAACCAAAATCTATTTAGTAATCCCTATATCAAGGAAGAGGTGAACTACACCATCCTTCTCTGCAGTCTCTGTAGCTACTGTAATATAAATAGAGATGTGTCATGAGAGAAATGGATCATGTGTAAAGAAATGTGACCCAAGAGCCCCTCAACACAATGATGTCATATGAAAGGGGGTGTTGATCTAACTGAAGTTGATGGGTTGTCAGCAGCTGCAGTTGTAACTCTGCCAGTACAGATAGAATAAAGACTGTAGTAGTGAGACACAGGGTGAGGAGGTCAAGGAGACGCACTCATGAAAGAGGAAAAAGCCGGGGAATGGCAGAAATATAGATAATAATGGAAAAGAGCAGAACAGAAGAGAAAAAATGGCCAGACTAGAAATAACTTTGCCAAGCTGCTGCTCAGCACATAACTGAGACCTATTTCCATCTCATCAACCCTTACCATTTCCGACATTCTTTATATTCACAAAATCTCCAAAGCAGAATCAGTGATTGAGTGACATCACCCCTTCCTTCAACAATCCATCCTTAATGGTTGCAATGTCCTCCATTCCTCATTTAATTCCTGTTTTCCTCTTTTCCCTCTGTTTTTCTCTGCTGCAGCTCCCTGTGTCAGGATGGTTTTAGCTATGTTCGATGCCTGTTGTGTGTTATAATGATTTTTTTGTTGACGTTTCTTGCTCCTTCGTTCTCTCACTGCCACCCGTAGCAGCAGGGGTGCTGGTCAGGCTGAGTTACCCCTGCACATCATTTCTGTTATAATGAATATCTAAAGAAGATCATGTCATTTTCAGATGCATGACTTCTATCTATCTATCTATCTATCTATCTATCTATCTATCTATCTATCTATCTATCTATCTATCTATCTATCTATC
>JAOXYM010000007.1:19374577-19404390 GCA_028567055.1 Leptatherina wallacei | reverse complement strand
TGGGGGCAGAGGAACGGAAGTGGGCGGAGCTAAAAGCTCAAATTATAACTTTTTCATTCTTTGTCGACATGACATAATTATGGCAATTTTGCATTCCGACAGTTTATGCCAGTGCTTTTAAATTAAGTTATGTTTTGAGAAGAAGTGTTATTATTATATGAAATGGTAGGATGATTTATATTTACAAAATGAGCAACCCCCCATCTCCCATTTTTTCAGTGTACGCTGTCTAAAATAATGTTGCTAGATGACCAATCGTCATCCTCAGGAGGCAAATCTTCCCCTCCAGAATCAGTAATGGCTAATAGCTGAGAAAGTATTTCATCAACAGTGAAAAAGCATTTCGAGTTGTTGCATGTTTTCTCTGTAATCCACTCTGCATCACCGACTACGAGGGCTTCTTCATTAGCTCCCTATGGTGTCTTTCAAATACGATTTCCTCATAAACTTTGAATAGACTCCCCACTCCCCACCCGTCTCCTCTCCTCGCTTCCCCTTGCCTACAAATTGTGTTACATTGAAGATTGACATGTCCGCAATCTAGTGGTGGAAAATGATAACAGGCTTAAGCTCTCTTTCTAGAGACTTTTTTTGCGACTTTGGCAATTAAAGGGTTAACCCTATAAAGCCAATATCATATTTGATACTTACAGTTTCTTAGACATTTTGCATCACTTTATAGTAAAAACTTGGCTCAAAACTCTGCAGTATACAATATGATACTTGTCTTCTGCCCCATAATGGATGGCACGAAGCACAAGACCTACACTACAATAATTTTGACATGTCACACAGTAATAAATGGTAGATAAACCCAAAGAAAAGTATAGATTTTTCTCACATTTTTTTAAAGGGTCAAATAGACTTCAAGATTAAAAGAATTTGACTTTTCTCCACAGTTGTTCTTGGGTTGGGCTTTAAAGGGTTAAAGAAGAACAAATTTAAGAGACTTTTTGGCAAGAATTCATATTATTTTCATCTTTCACAGTTTCAAAATATAAACAAATTCAGGAAGCAAGGACCCTATGGTCCTGGCACAAATAGCTTGTGATGATCACATCAAAAAATTGCCCTCAACTCTCTCCCAACCCAAGGGTTGCCAGAAATATGTGACTGATTATCAGTTGTCCTTCTCTGATCTTCTTGCATCCATAATGTCACTTTGTACTTCAGAAAAATAAGACTGTATTTGGCTCAGTATTTCACCTAACTTTTGGTTAGATCCAAGGCACTGCAAAACTTCCTGCATGCATTGAAGTCCCTACATATGGTCCTGAACACAGCAGGGGATATGTTGCTTAATCAAGCAAAAAGGTCACATGTCACTCCATTACTTGTTGACCTCCACTTGCTACTCATGGCTGCCTGAATCAAATTCAAGTGACTAATGCTTTCCTACAGAGTGACTTCTGGGTCTGCACCCAGACATTTAAACTCAGTCATCCAGATGGATTCTCTTTCTTGACCTCTAAAGGAATTTTAAGCCAAGTTCAGACGACGAGATTATCTGTGTTGTTGGATAGTTGTATCGTTCACACTACACAACATATTTCTTTTGCACTGGGGAGTTTTGATTCTTTGTGTTTTTACACCAAATACTCAATCTGCAAGACACTAACAAATGTTTCAGCATACTGGAAATCTTTATCCAGCAGTTCCAGATTCGTTGCCAATCTCTTCTTCTCATTATCAACTTAACAGTATGTAAATAGTTCCTGACGATTCACCTAGTTCTGCACTGCTTCTTTCTCATGAGACCATCATCTAAATCAAAGAAACACAGTTATTCTCACCAACATTAAACCCAATTTTTCCCAGTTTCCTGAGCAGACTGTAGATTTTTCCTCATGCTGCCATGTCTGTTTCATCTTTGTTACTTTCCTTTTTTGAGTTGAACCTTTGTTGTGTCGTTTGACCCCATCTCTTGCGCTCTTGTTGGCTGAATCTGCTCTGATGGCTCACTTAAAACTTCCTCCCCCCATCTGACTGCTTGAAAATATCAAACATGAAAGACACAAGTCAGAGACTGGGACGTTCCAGCAAGCTTTACAAATCTCCTCTTTATAGTGTTCACATCTTATTTCCCTTAGATCTGTGCCATTTGCCGGCAACCATCAAATGTGTGACGAGACAGCTGGATTTAAAATCCTGTAGTGTGAATTTGCATTTAATGAGATTGTTTAAGGGATTTATTTTCTCCCATTTTCATTTTCTTAAATCAAACACGTTGCTTCATTGGTTTTTAAGTATCTATCCTTACAATTTTTACCATATTTAGGCTGGGAGGCTGTGGGGGCCATAAAACATCTTTAGACTCCAACTTTTGAGTTTCTGCATTGTGGAGTTTGAAATGCTTTTAAAATTAGTTTTCTAGTGGAGACACCTCTCCCTTTTTTCATTATCAGCTTTTTACCAGTGGTGAGATATTTTCTTCTAGTAATTCCTAGTATTTGATTTTAATGATTTTTCCTTCAATCTGTCATATGAACCCCACAACTTTTGCCAGCAGTACATGCCCAAAGCATAAATGTTACACTCACAGTTAGAAAGGGTTTTCAGTTTGCCCTTCAGACAAACTGTGACAGTTTTATTGGCTTCCAGAATTTAACTTGGCCTTTTTCTTTTCTTTTTCCTTTTTTTTTTTGTTTGTTTGTACTAATATACTAATAAACTAATAAATATTACCATTTGTTAAACTGTTGAAAATTATCTTTCATGTTTAACCTCAGGCTGTGAGGACATAGGGTCATATACTCTTACCTAAACTTACTAGTGGACACTCGAACACACAGTGTTTATGTGTCTTCTTTAGTCTCCTTTCAAAGTTTGATTGATTGTCATCAGATTACACAAAAACATCCAAATATCTGTGATGATATTTAGGCTGAAATGCATTGCAAATGTTCAGAAGAAGACACCCTCTGAGTGGCATACATAAAACACGGGCACACATGTTTATATATATGCGGAGGACAGAGGAATTTATTTCACTGCAGTCTCAAGGGAGGCAGCTGTGTTCTGATGTTTTAATCATCCTGGTCTCCAGCTTGCTAATTAATGACCCATCTGTCCCCACTCACTGTTGCTCAAACTTCAAACTCCCTCAGACACAAACTTGCACACACAGAGAGATGCGACACTTGTTCCCATGATGCAACTCCAGCAGTAGTTTCAGGGAGGGAAATATCAGCAGACGCTATAAATTGTAATATATTATCCGCATTCAAGACCATGTTAGAGAGAAAGAAAAAAAAAACAGACGTGAAGGGTTGTTTCAGCCTTATCAGGAAGAAGTTCCCCTCTCCAGTTGCTGTGTGTTAAGGTGGCAGACGTGCGATCAGGCTTGTCTGTGTGTGCGTTTATGTGTGCACTTATGTAGGTGTATGTGTGTGTTGTAGGCTTATCAGGTGAGCCCGGGCAGAGTGTCAGATGCTGTAATGGAGGCTTCAAAGACAAGCGCTGCGGTGAGTTCCCTGGCTGCCTTTTACCAAACCCCCCTCCTCCCCTCAACACAGAATCCCTACCTACCCCTCCCTCCCTATTCCTTCTTTATTCTCACTGCTGGGATGCAGAGTGACAGACATGCACACAGGTAGACCCCTGAACGGATAAGGAAGAGATGCAGAAAGGGAGATATATAGACTGATAAGTAATTAAGTGGGCACTAAGATAAACAGGCAACAGGTCAACAGAGTAAATCAGACTGGGCGACAGGTGGAGAAGATAGTGGAAAACAGAGGGTGCCTGGCAGACGGGGGGGAACAGACAGAGGTGCAGTCAGACAGTCAACCCGCTGGCCAGGTGCTTGTCCAGCCACCCCCCCTCCCCTTCACATGCATGAGTAGAGATACTTCAAACACCCGACACTTGTCTGCTGCTTTGTTCTGTTCGCTTTGCAGCTGCAAATGTTGTTTTGATGCCACCATCATTATTTTCTTCCTTTGAATGGCAGTCCTATTTCTGGCTTCTCATTTGCTTGTTTCCATTTCCATCTTTTGTGCTGTACGTGTATGTGTTGGAGTGAGTTTATTTATGTGGGTGTGCTTCTTTTGTTTCACATCTGATAAGCAGTCATGGTCAAGAGGGTAATAATTGAGTGTTTGATCATTAAAATAGCCTGTGGAGGTTGATTGGTTTTAGTTTTCAGGGATTGTAGTGTTGTTGTCATGGCTTTCAGTAAAGGATCAAGTGGTTAGATGGTTAAATTATCACATCAAAGATACATTTATTAGCTCATAAAACTGTTCTTTAAGGCTTTAAACTGATTAAAATAATAAATTATGTTACAGGATTGAATTTAAAATGATTTGTTTCACCTGTTCCAGGTACACTTTGTTATAAATGTTGCATTTCTTCCACTTCAGCTTTGAGATTATGGGCCAAGAACTAATTTTATAAACTAAGATTAATATAAGAAATGTTATGCCGTACACAATTGTAAATTCTTGAGAAAAATATACTGTACTCTGTTAAAAACAATAGTCTGGGCTTTCCCTTCTGTGATTATACCATGTGACATGTGTAAGATGATTTTGTTCCATGAAGAAATTATGTTTTGCTTTTTTTTTAATATTTTGCTTTTGTTAATATATACAATATCACTAATAGCTAAGCCAATAGACCTTATCTTTGGCAGACATTTTGACTTGAAATAGTTGGACGAACACAGGTGTGTTAATGAGTGCTGTATTCCACTTAAAGAAAATTCTTGTGAATTTTCTACAAACTAACCAGCATCCACTGGTGGAGAAGGAAATGCAGCCCTCCTTAATGCTTCGGAGCTTAACGCCATACAATGAAGTATTTTCTCATATATTCCAAGTCATATTGTCAATGCAATGTACAACAATAATGTTGCATGTCGCATGATTTCCTTATGTTATAGGCCTTTATGATATTTGTACTTGTTTACTGAACAGTTTTTGTTCTTCTGTATGTGTTGTTGACTAATAATGACAGTTATTAAAGCAAAAAGAGATTTATTCACATGGATTTTGTATTATAAAGCTACTTGTTTGACATGATGTAATGTAGACCTTCAATCTGGCAAAATAGAGGGTGAAGCATTGAAAAAGTGCTTAAAACTAACTGTTGGTGCCACAAAGTATGTCTTAAGAATGCTAGCTTGTTTTGCCTCACACATTTAATTACAGATCTTCAATGCATGCATTATGTTTTATACGTAAAATACACGAATAAGAGTACTGGTGTCAAATATTTATACAATTTTATACTACAGACATCATGTTAAGTAGAAATTCTTATCAAATGTTCACAAATAACAAAAATGTAAACATATGTTAATTTCACACTTATTTCTTTGTGTCCTTTTTTTCTTTTCACACTTGGACAGCTATATAGTTAATCTTTTCTCCTTGTTTTGGTCCCTCCCTCTCCCTCCAAACAGCAAACTCTGGAGAACAACCTGACCAACCTGGTGAAGAGGAACAGCGAACTAGAGAACCAAATGGCCAAGCTCATCCAGATCTGTCAACAGGTTGAGGTATGCAATATATGCCCATGTTGTTATATATACTTATGAAATGATTAAATCTGGAAATTTTAGAGCATGTATTTTTAAGAAGAGTTAGTTTGTGTGATAAATAATGATATCCTGCTTTATTTATCAGTCCAATGGGGCTTTTCTGCATTGTATTTATTGTTTGTATATGACTTTTTTCTGTATTTCCTTATACCTCTACACAGTAACTCATGTATGGTCAAATTAATGTATGATATAAAGTATACAAACCTTTCAGGTTTACTATGTGCCTTGTTTTCCCCAAGACGGCAATGCTCCATGCTCTATGCAACATACTGTAATTGTGTGGTTTCCAACAGATTTTGCGGTCCAAGATCACAAAAAGGAATTTAATTTCATTTGAATTTTTCTATATTTACATGATCAAAGATTCATTTTACTTCAACATTTCTTTTAAGACTAAAAACAACATAAAACTCATTTTTATTTAAATTAATTTTTTAGTCTGTTTAGTTCCTCTGTGTTCACCTCCAAAAGTTATACTTCCACACCTGAACAAAAATATGTCATCTGCAAATAACACAAACTCTAAAATTTTTGATACTTTTCTCAAATGTCATCAATATAGATTATAAACAATTTTGAACCTAAAACTGACCCTTGAGGTACCCCACATGTATTATTATTCAGTCTAAGCCTATGCTGATTTATTTATACAAATTGTTGGCTGTTAAGTAAATATCTCCTTAACCAGTCCAGAACACTTTAGATGGTCTTTAATTGTGTGAAAGTGTGCATGCAAACTTCTACTATTGTAGTAAATCAGTTTCTCTGAATATCTTCAGAGAATCTCAGTGATTCTCTTTTCTGCCTTTATCTTCATCTTGAATTGATCACCTGTTTAATAATTGCAGTCATTTGTCTGACTGTTAAAGAAATTTTGTCTGGGTCAATATTTCTTTCATACTCCAATACACTGTGATCTGTAGCTGTGTTGGTTGTAATATTTAAACCGTCATACATCATACACAATATATCTTTTAATGGACACCATCCATAACACCTAGTAATTATAAGACTGGTTAGATAACTTGTCTCATGGACAAAGGCATCACTGGTATTTTTCCAGTTCTGTTCTCTCTCTGATGATTAAAATTGTTGCCGGCTCCGGAGTCACATTCAGTTGAATGTATACGTTGACTGTATTTTCTTCTGTTTTCTCAATAGTCGTGCCTGTCTTGAGATGTCTGCATGAGTGTATGTTCACAAAAGGTCTACCAAAACGGTAAAACCACTGACAAGTGAAGCGAATACCATCGATCCTCTTGTTACAATGCAATGTCACACTCTTGTGGGAAACCCTGGGTCCTGGCATTCATGTGAATGTCACTTTGACATATACCACCCACTTTAACATTGTTGAAAACCAACATACACACTTAGGTAAACAGCACAGCCTGATGGCAGCAAGACGGTGTGCTGACAACCTCATGTGGTGCCATGAGTGAAAAAGATCGTCTCAAATACCTGAAACAGAAGCAAGTTTGAACTTTAAATTCTGTTTCCAATCAATTTCATTGCGTAGGCTTTAATCTTCAGGATGAGTTATAGTTGTAATACTCAGCAAATTGATCCCCGCTGACAGTATCCACACCAGAAATTTATGATTCTCAGTCAAATTATGTAAATTTATGTGTCAAATGGCATCTATATCTTTGATGAGGAAGTTTTATTTTACTTGTCTCAAGCTGCTCTAGCAATATATCAAAGCTCACCTGATTCAGCTTAGTGTTTGCTGTCTGGTGTCCTCATGTGAACCTGTACCTGTCTGCAGAAAATTACACCTCAGTCAGTAATGTCACCGTTGACCTCTCCTATTTTGGCTCCAGCTGTGATTTAATGGAGGTACAGCCAGAGTTTTGTCTCGATGCTCAGCCATCGAGTTTTGTCTCAATGGTTAAGAATCCCTTTCACGTGCATGCGCTCACACACACAAGTTCACACTTTTTGTGTCTACACACTCGCTCTTAATAAATGCCATCACTCCTCTCAAAGATTTTACATTAACGGTACAGAAGGACAAATGCATTTTAGTGCCGCCATCACTCTGCGCGTAGTTCATTTCTTATTAGCAGGGCGCGACTCCATTTTCTCCGAATAACTCTGAGGTCCATGAGCAGCAACTCATGCAGCAGCGCAACCAATCAAATTTAAATGATTGCTGCATGATTCATTAAGTGCAGACAAGCTGTTCATCAACAGTGCGTGGAATAGAAAAAGAGCCTGTCTTCTTTTTTGTGTTTGTACACCCATTTTGTCCCTCCAGTACCACGAACAATAGCAGAACCTCATCAGTTATCCATCAAAAGAAGCAATCATGGATAATAGCATGGGTGGGAACATGTGCCTTTTACTACTGAGTAACTTGTTAAAAGAAGCTATATGTTTGTCCACCATGTCTTTACTTACTCACAGCTATTGTCTGATGTGATCTCTATGACAAGAGGCCAGGTTTTTAATTATTTAGGAGAGGGATGAGGAGCTGAAATCTTTTTGGGCGAACCCACATCAGTGCACAGTCTTAACTAGTGACTGGAGGAGATGAGAGAAATGGGGAGTCAAGGACAGATGAGGAGAAGAGACTAGGGAATGCAAAATGGGGAGGAGGAGGACGAAGAGCTGCAAGGGAAAGTGGAAGATAAAAGAAAGACAAAAGCAGGGGTTAAGAGGGCAAACAGAGGAAGAGGTAAAAAGGACATCTTGTAAGTGTTAGCGTGACTACCATTGATTTCCTTGACCGAAACAGACACGGGCACTGTGCGGAAGAAATTCTCAGAAATAATGCAACACAACACAAAAAGGGAATAAGGAAGTGCGAGTTTTTGTAGAGTGGAGATGAGTGTGTGCAAAATGAGAAGGGGGTTTGAGCGTGACCTGGATTCCTCTTCTCCCTGTTTGCATCATCCCTGTTTGGTGCCAAAGATGTGATCAAAAACAGTGAATCCTCTGCCATTGTGTCAGCACACACCACAGCCAGGGGTGCTCCTCTGAGAATTATTTTCTCTATAGTCTCAGAAAAGACATGATGATGAGTTGGCGCCTTTTTTCTTTTTTTTTCTTGGAAGGCTTATGTCCTTAGCACAATAATAGTAGGAGTCATATTTTTGTACTTTTGGATATTCTGGGTAAGGCTTGGTGTTGTTGAAAACACTGAGTGAATAATGTGATTATTGGCCATTTTAAAGGATTTTTGTTGAGTAAACACACATCAGTGTTATTAATTCAGTGCTTGGATTTAATAGTCAGAAGAGAAGAGATACTCAGAGAGGCTGTTTGGTGAAGAGTATTTCCCTAAAAAGCCCTTTGATGTTGAAGAGACACTGATACAGAGATACATGAAGCAGCTTGGGTGAAGGCTGAAATTATATTCACAATCATACTCATGTCTGTTCATTATCATGTTTAAAGCTTTTTTGATTAAGATCTTTTTTCTTTTTTTATCATTTGATGCAGTGTTTGGCACTTGGTTCTTTGTGAAATCAGGAACTTTGCAGTTTTATTAAAAGTTTCCTGCTGGCCTTCATTTTTGTTTTGCAGTATTAAATGTTTCCTATCCTCCATTTCAAACAAGCATCTTAAAGGATGAGCTGATTCTTTTGATACTATTGTGTAATTATTTTGCAGATTTTTTCTTATAATCTAGAAGAGCTTTCTTTTTCTTAATTATGTTATGAAATGAATTTACAATGTGAGTTTGTCACAACACAAACACGTGTATTCACCATTTAGCCAAACATCAAGGAAATACAAAATAATCAAAATCAGACAAAGCTCTCTGCTCTTTGATGCCGGAGGTGTGTCCAAACAACACCCTGACTAACAGATCACAGATGAGCTCAATGAGCATATAGGGCAAACAGAGTACATTTCAGCTGAAGCAAAGTGTTTAAATGTGAAATCCTATATTTAGATGACAGATTTTGGGGGATTTTTAGACCTGCCCTTAAAATCCTGAGCTGAAAACGTATAAAAGCAGCTTTAGTAGTCTTATTTTTCTTTTTGGTTCCCTTCAGTGGTCACCACAACGAATCATCGGCCCCTAGCTAACCCTGCCCTCTGCTTCTTCTTCCCTTACACCAACTAACTTCATGTTCTCTTTCACTACATCCATAAATCTCATCTTTGGTCTTCCTCTAGGCATCTTATACTCTTTTCACCTTTAGAACATTTCTGACAGTTCCTTCTTCAGGAAAACAACAATTCCATTTCTGTTCCTACCAGCATCATGATGGAATAGCTTAAATCCTGCTCCTTAGCTTCTAGCCTTGCTCCCTTTCCACCTGGTCTCCTGGAACCACATTATAATTACCTTCCTCCTCTATATAAACTCTAGCTTTTCTTGTCATAATCCCTGTATTCAAAGTTCTTACTCTGTTACTCTGTTTTTGACTTAGCTTTCCTTTTCTCTCTCTGCCTACGGACATGTCTTCCTCCTCTCTCTCTGACCCACAGTAGCCCAATTTCCCCTGGCACCCTGTAGGTTAAATCACTAACAGAGTTCGCTTTTAACCCAGGCTTCAACTATTCTGGAGGACTTTGAACTGATTCACATATTTCATTGGGCATAGGTTTTATATCAGTTGCCCCTCATGACACAACCCTCTGTAATTAACCTGGCTTGGGACCAGCACAAGGAGGACACCAGCTTGTGACCCCCTTAGGGCTGCATTTAAAAAAACGATGTTTTTAACAGTCTAACTCCACAATTCAGCCTTTTTTCAACATATTTATGCAACTACTGTCTAACTGCAAAACTTGTTTCCATGCAAATCTCTAAATCTGCTTTACTCTGACTTTGAATCCTTCTTCCTTTGAGACTGGAACTTTGACAGTGTTTTGAAGTTTTTGTATTTAGCATCTATTTTCTTTGGATTTATCTTGCAGCTTGACAGTTTACTGCCTGTCCCCCTTTTATCTTTTTACTCATTTGGGATGTCCTCACACAGGTTCAGCCTCGTGAAACGGAGCGTGCTCTTACAAGGCACATTTACCCAGCAGCTTTATAAAGAAGACACTTCTTAATAAGGCGTAGATTGCCTGGAAGCATCTCTGTCACAGCTAATGCAGAGTAAGCTTTGTTTCAGGAAACAGTTGAAGCAGCAGCCAGTGTTTCCAATCCTAAGAGCGTGCTTGTGTATTTGGACTGTTGGAAAAAGGGAAGAATCACAGACAGAAGTATAATGCGTTTTAATGCTCAACATGGATATCTGCTGATTAAACTGTGAGCTGCAAGTCAGTAATCAAGATCCATTTAGGTGTATGTACACTGAAGCTGATCCCACTGTGTACAGAATATGAACCAGCTGTGTTGAGATGGCTGCAGCGCTGCCTAATCCTTTGTATCAGTTCTACCAAGGACTCTCTTTACCTTTCTGCTGAAGCATCAGGAAGATCAGACAGTCTGCTGGTGTTGTCATTTGCAGTTCTAGCCAAAGAAGAGAACATAATTGCAAAGGCCGATAACATGTAGTGAAATATTTGCTCTCATAGAGTTGCCACTGTATGTTTGTGTTTATAGTCAAAGCTTATAAAGTGTTTTATAATTCAGTAAAATTCTTACAGTGAGTGAAAAGGTTTTGTTTTTTGTGTTATTTTATTCTTCGGTTGAGCCCCTTCTTCATAATTACAACATTTGGACAACAACAAAAGAAAAAACTGATTATATGTCAACAACAGCCATGGTTGTAGCTCATAAAGACTTCACTAGTGATAACACACTGTCAACTTGTTTTTCTTCCCAGATATTTCCATGTAAACTTCAGTATTATAAGCAAATTGACATCTTGACTTAATGTCATAGCAGAAATTTCTGTATCTGACCACAGAAATGGCAGCTTGGTGATGCCACTGAAGAAAGGAAGGATCACCAGATTCAAAGAGCCAAACATCTGTCCTTATAAAGTATGAAGCCAAGTCAATGCAAGATTTTTGTAGAGGATGTTTTTACTGAGTATAAAATGTAAAATAAATCCATATGTTGGCCGAGCTGTGACGTATGTAAGCATGTTTTGCTAAATGTGTTGAAGACATTGCTGAGACCTTTTGTATTAAAAGTCAGAATGGTGATTTTTAACAAAGCTATATGTGAGCTTCCATTCTAAATCACAAGTATTAGAAAATAACACCAGTGCACAACGACCAAATAAATTCAATTCAATAAATTCATTATGCAGGAATGGCCAGTAGCAATTTATCTAGTCAGGTCTAATACCTTTTGAGATTTGAGGCTAAACCCGAGAGTAACCAAGACATGTGCCACTGAGACAAATAACTGGACTGTTCTTATGACTGAATTTCTCTCCAGGCACAGAAGTGGAGACTCAAATCTTTGCTTATAGTGTCATGTTTGAGTGCCATATCAACAATAAAACTGGTCTATTTAAATCTTCCTATAAAAGCTCAAACAATTCATTGGCCTATAAAGCCTGTAAGATCAATAAAAAATAGCATTTTCCTCCTCTCAAGTACAAAAATTAAGCCATACCCTGTTTTGGAATCAGGTGCCACATGGTGTCATAAATCTGTAGGAACCATCCCAGAATCTATGGACGGCAAGCTGTCTGACTGAATCCTTGCATCTGTTTGAGGACATCATCGTCCAAAGGGAAGAGGCAACGAGGGAGGCAGAGTGAAACTGGAGCAGTCGGGGAGAAGCAGACAGTCAGAGCCAGTCAGGCAGAGGACAAGGAGTGGAAGACAGGGAGGCTGACGGGGTTGGAATGAGCCCAGAATTTATTCAAGATTTAAAGGTTCTGGTGTCAGCAAGAGGTTAGCAGCTGTTCTGAACCTCGAACCAGTTTCCACTGTGGTATGGGAGCCATCTTGGCTGGAAGAGTTTACACTGAGAGCCATAAGGTGCTATCTTTGTGCTTTTTCAGCTGTTAATGCCTCAAATATCCACATTTTCGAACTGATGTGTGCAAGTGAGGGAACAGCAGTAGAATTTAAATCATTGTTACATTCGGTATATGTTCTGATTATTCTCCAATATAAAAATCCATCACTTAATGGAAAACAGAAGTTGCTTTGATGGTCATTATAAATGATGAGAGTTTTCATTTATTCGTGCTTCTAGTTCGCTAAAAGAAGAAATGCAATCATTATTATACCCTGAAACATGTTTAGTCTTAAAGTCAAGTTTTTAGGTTAGAATTGAGCTAATATTAAAACTTTTTCTGCTTTTGGACTACTTGTGTTTCTTTTAAATGATCTTTTTTTTTCAATGTTATTAATTAATGTTAATAAAAATGGCATCACCCGAGAAATCTTGAATCAGTACTGTGTAGGTGTGAACAATTCTCGCAAACAACTTAAGTTTTTAAAGATCTGCAGTTTAAGAAAACAAGTTGCAATTTCTTTTGTTGGATGTTTTGTTAGTGAGTAATTTAGAAGCCTCTGCCAGGGCTGGTGGGGTTATTAAGGGATGCAGATGTGACTTGTCTGTGGTGAATGCATATTCCACTTTCAGCAGTGAATGAATAGCAGCGCATTATTAACACACACTATTCAGCTCATTTCTCTGGGGAAAAACGTTTTTTCTAAATCCTAGCATAGACAGAAATTACAATGTTGAAACACATTGTCAGGGGAATTTAAGGAGCAGGGAGTCATTTTCCATTTAACTCACCTCTGCATGATTGACAATGTCTGAACAATTGACTGTTGGTTCTGCTTGGCTGCACGCGTATTGATAATGTCATTATTTGCTGAAACAGCACAGAGTGATAGAAGAAATTATTTGGATGTCAAATCTATAAATATTATTTCACTTTAGCTTGCAAGTTATTTAGCTATCAATTCCATAGTGTGATATGAGTACATAAATTCAGTCTTGACACGATACCTTAGCTGAACTCAAACTAATGATGTTTGGGAACAATTATTTGTGCTCAGTGTGACACTTGTGTAAGAGACCCAGAGGTGAGCGACAAAATACTGCTCTTGGGATTAAATGTTTGCTTCCAGATTGCAGTATGTGGGCTAAATTTTAATCTTGATGGTTATTTTGAATGGATCTCTTGATCACTTTTGAAATCTGTACAAAGATATTTGACAGGAATTTGATTAATTCATCTACATTTCGAATAATCTTGTGTATTTAGCATCAAATTCAACTTAGCAAATTTAAAAAGAAATATACATTGAGTGTTTAATAAATGCAACTCAATGTCTGAAAATGTATTTAAAACATTAACTACCAAAACTGAGCTCTTATTTTTATGACCTTGTGGCCAAAGGCTTGTGCAAGGCTAGGAAAGGGGGCGTGTGAAGGTGAAACCAGAATATTTTCATATTTGAATAGACAGGGTTTCCTATCCTCTATCTTACTCTTTATTTTTCATTATTGGAGTTATTATTTGCCTCTTGGGTTCAGTGATTGCTGGATGTCCCGACATAGCTGCAGATGACTGGCAGCATGGACCGGGGCATAGCAGATAAATTCTTTACCTGGCATATTTTAATAAGAGGAAAGCTTGTCTAAGAGACTGCACATGAAATCTCATTGTATCTAATTCTGACTGATGAGATTTATTCTGGCAGGTTTTAAAGTGTGAACTCAATCGGGAAAAGTGCATCACACATTGTAACAAATTGTTTTACTATTCAGTTGCTTTGCATGTCTGCCTTTAATTTTCCATCCCAGCAGAGTAGAAATATCACTGCTTATAATATGTGTTACAATAAGTTGGAAGCACTTCACCCATTATCTGCATACAGCAAAAGAAAAAGAAATAGTGTGTGTTATCTATAGTTTGCATTGGTTATTTATGATTTGTATGGCTTTATTTGTCCTTTACGTCGCGGCACAGTTACCACGGCCCCTCCAAAGCAATCTTTTGTTTATTTTTACAGCCATTTTCATAGCAGGAGTAGTGGGAAAGTCTTTGACACGCAAATTGTTTTCAGTACTGGTGTGGTCACGCTTCACAAATTCCAATATTACACCTATACATAATGCCAAGGTGGTGTAGTGATTTCAGTGCAGCTGCAAACAGCCTAATGAAACAGTAAATACACGGAAGGTGACAGTGTTTTATATTACAGGAGGTGGATAATAAAGTTGGGAGCAGGTAGAGGTTTTAGTACCGGGGAAGAGGAAGAGGACAGAGGAAAGGATAGTTTCTGTACTTGCTGAGCTGCCCAGTTGTACGTCACACTGATCCTGGACAGCTGCATTCATCCTGCTTAATTACTAACCTGCAGTTATAAGCGGGCTGTTTGCAGAATTAATTGTGTTGCGTTTGTGTGTGCATGTCTCTGTCTATCCTTGTGAGGACAAATTAGAGCCTTTGAAGAGAGGATATTTGTGCAAAGTGGCCAATTCTCACTTTTTCACAAAGGATTGTAAAAGCTTCGAGACTTGGTTTCACAGTTCAGCTCAGAATTAGGTTTCAGCTGGGGTTAAGCAGTTAGCTGAGGTAGTCAAGGTTAGGGTAAGGGGCTTGAGTAGGCATTGTTTCAACGAGCGTCCTTATAAAGATAGCAGTGGAAAGTGTGTGACTGTACTTGAGCGAGTGTGACTAATGAGGCTTAAGTGGATTGCTGTGTTGTAATGAGCTTTGTGGAGTGATGAGTGGAACTTGGTTGTTACAGTAAGTAGTTTCATAAGCCCCTCTCAGACATGAACTGTGACTGAATGTGTTGGTGTCATATCTGAATGAGCACGCTGGTGCTTTTCCACAACAACCTCTGACAGGAAGGAATCTTACCAGGTCACATGAGTTTATGTATCACTTTTAATACATCAGAAGTCGGGATTGTTGTCATGCACACAGACAAGACAAGCATGTACAGCACCACAAATTTTAATTTGTTATATGATCTGATTGTCAGAGAAATCTGACAGATTGGGTTTATATGCAGATTACAGTCTGTGGAAACCAGCTGTACGAGATGATACGAGTGAACTAGTAGAAAACAATACTCACAACAGACCATTCCTCCTCTGCTTGCTCCAGATCAAGCGAAGCAATGTTATTAGTGTGCAACTGGCATCCTGATGTTCTCTCTGTGTGACAGAAACGCTTCCTCTCCTAGATGGTTTTATTACATCCACGTAACTGGCTATGTCCATAGGTTTCTGAAACTAATTAAATTGGCCAAAGTCTCCTTCTCCATGGTTTTTCATGTGCAAAGTTTTCATGCAGCACCAAAGCAGTTTTTTAAAGTGCTTAAAGCAAATAAAAACTCTTCCTAAATGTCTGGTTTAATGTTTCAGATCCTTTAGCAACTTGTCTTATAACACACAATGGTGATGGTAAAGTTGACAGAGAAGACAATGAAAGCAGATGAAGTGAATGTTGATATCAACTGTTATCATAAATATGCAATTAAAACCCAACAATTAAAAAAGTCTAACCTGAGTTCTTTATGACACCAGAGGTTTGATTGGTAAGTTATTTGTCAGATAATCCCACCCATCACTGGTATGTTTTATACAGCCACAAATGGCTTGGCAGGCTGATTTGGGGTATTCCCGATATAAACACTGATTTTGGTGTTAAACGCCATTTGATGCACTGTTCAGTCTCTTATGAACTGCAAGTATTGCTCCACCCAGTGGCACTCTGTTAAGGATGTGTCTGACATAAACTATAAGGAACATTAACGTAAATGTGACTGATATTTTTTGATTGAATTCAGGTGCTTTATTACATTTATGAAACCATTAATGTTCATATTGCATGTCTTAAAAGTGACAACCAAAACAAAGCGTAATGGTCACATAAGGTTTCTCATATTGATCTTCCAGTTTAGCTCCAGTCTCTTTTGGTCTCCGGATTGTTTACCATGATGGTCAGAAATCATGAAGAGTGACATCTATTTGTCCTGTATAAGGTTATACCAGACCAGCTACTATATGGGCATTATACACATATGTTGTATGGTGATGTCATCAAGTCCAGGAAGAAAAGGTTGGGTGTTACAGGAAATTCAGGAGCAGAGTCTGATGTAGGAGAGAATAAAGTCTATTCGCTTTAAACTGTGCTAACCTTAAAGAACCTTAATTACACACAACCAAAGCTTTGTATGGTATTTTTTAAAAGAGGGGGAGAATCAAAAGCATAATGTGGCATCTTCATAATATTATAGTTGTGACTCAGAATCAGATAATAAGACACTGATAAGATAAGCTGTAATGTATGTTTATAATAATGGACAAAGCTTGGCATTTAATTGCTTTGTTGTACATTTATAAATAAATAAAGAATAATGTTGATCTCCTTTTATCTCTGAAGACTTAAAAGTAAGCACGCTGTCAGATGATCGTCTTCAATTTGACCAAAGGTTTTAGTATTTAAAGTTATTCCCTTTCAAATGAACACACACACACGTGTCATTGTATATAAAAAGCTGTTCTGTTTTGATCTGATGTGATTTTTGATTTAATTTTGATCTTTTATTCTTTTTTAAGTTTGTCTGCATAACAGCAAAGAGTTCTCTGATGTAGTATATGGGTTGCAGTTCAGAGACTCTTGCTGTAGTTGTTGCACTGCAAGACAGTCTTATACATGGCCTTTTTTTGTCATAGCAAAAGCTTCAGAACTCAGTTTAGCTGTTAAAAAGTAAGATCTTTTTGGCCTTAAAGATCATTTTTGATGGCAGGCATTTAAGAGAAATTTCTTGCCTCTTGTGTGCTTTTTACTGACAGCTTTGATTCTTGCTGTTTGAACTGGGACTCCTGTCATCGCAGTGTAAAACTTACAGAACAACTCAGTTTCAGTTATAAAATGGGTGAGAACATTTCTGTGGCTACTTGATTAATTTTACATCCTCACATCAGTGCACAGTAACAGTGTCAAGCTCGAATTTTTAGACATTAACTGAATTCCTAAAGCTGACAAACCAGGCAAAAGGAAATGGTTTCTACTACATACACAACATTTATGAAACTCTCCTGCACATTTCTTAGCGAAAGAACAATCAAGAGCCAACTCGGTGGTAACTATCCATCCTAACTGTGAGGAAAACTTTATGAGTTGCACACCTTGCAGTTTAGATTTTCTTTCTCTCTTTATTTGCCCAGCAGTGAAGTTGGATCAGAGAGTTTTTCATTTTAACTCCTGCCCTAAGTGTTTCAGAAGCTTTTGGTGTAATTATATTCTGCAATTGGCAGACCCGTTGGTAGGGGCTCATTGTTGCAATTCAGCAAACACACTTTGTGTCTCAGCAACACCCAGGTCTGAAGTTGGCTGTTAAAATGGTGTTGGCCTGAAACTGTGTACGGGTGATGAGTTGCCTTGGCAACTTTGGTCCTAATATAATCACAAAATCTATTAAACTGGCATGATGTAAGCAGATTCTGGCAGGGAATTACAGATCACTTTTCTGGGTGTTTCTTTTTTAAAATGTATTTATTTTTTTAATAACACTCTCAGTATTTCCTCAATCATCAGCTTGTTTCTTGCTGGAAGTTATTAATAGATGTCATGCAGAGTTACCAAGGCAGTCAAAGACATTTCCTGTATAAGTTAATCAGGTTAAAGTTGTTGAAATCCAACAGCACTGTGCCCATTTCTATTGCCCCTTTCACACTAGCACCTACTCAGCCCAGCCCAGCGCCACACCGCCTGATTTGTTTGTGTTCACATTACAATTTTCCCGGGGCGAGTTGATTCATTTTTAGCACCTACTCCATCGAGGTTCTGAAGGGGCCGAGTCGGGACAAAAATGGTGACATGTGCAGATTGCAGGCCGCTATTGGCCAGAATCTGACGTCATGGGATGACTCATTGGTACGACTCCAGACCGCGCCAAAAACTAAACCCAAAGCCGAGACCAGAGAAACATTAGCAGCAGGAGAAGCAGGAGAAGCAGAGCGAAAAGCGATGGAATCTCGAAAACCAACACCGTGGTCAAATATAGAAGTGAGGACGTTCCTTAGCTTGCTAGCGGAGTGTGCGTGTGTCGCGAACAAATGACTTCATGAAACCTCGTTATAAAAAACCCCGCCCACACTGAGGACTGATTGCCTTCTATTGTAATGGGAACCGACGAAACCGGGGTAGTGTGGTGTCGGCTGAATGAAGGCTGGGCTGACTAGGTGCTAGCGTGAAAGGGGCATATGAGCAGTGTTACCCCCCCACCCCCGCAATGAAAATAAAACATTTTCAGTCCACTCTCTACATTAACTTGTCCACCACCAACTGATTAACCAGCTGTGTGTGCATAACGTGTGCATTTGTTTTTTTTTACAATGTAATGATTTCTGGTTAGTTCATCAGTTAGAAATCATTACATTGTAAAGCTGAGTTTGTTTCAACTTATCTGTAATCAAGTTTTACATGTTGCTGGAGGCATCTTTTCTAAGCAGTATGTAGAATGTATAATGAGGTAACACAATAAATTAAATGTTCTGTTTATGATTACATGAGTCAACATTGTTGCAATCACATGAATCCCACAAAGCTCCTTTGTGGGGAGGCACAAATACAAACACAGTGTTTCATTTTTTCCGTAAAAAAAAAAAGTTTGCTGCAATGTAAATAAATCTGTGTGAGTTGATGTGATCTTGGCTAGTATGTGCATGTTAGTGAGCACATGCTCTGGTCTGTGAATGAACCTGTTAAGCTTTTAGCAAATTTTTTAACATTTATTATCACCTCTCTGTCTAGGTGAACACAGCCATGCATGAAGCTAAGCTGGTGGAGGAGTGTGATGAGTTAGTAGAGATCATTCGCCAGAGAAAACAGGTCATCGCTGTGAAAATCAAAGAGTCTAAGGTAAAGTATTTCAAAGATTATTTTTTTATATATATATATACATTTAAATATGACTTAAGTGGATTCCAGCCAGTTAAAGTGATACTGACTGATCTAACATTTTGGGGCAAAACAACATGGGACAAAGCCAGCAGACATTATAGCTTGGTGTTTTAATGTATCTGAATAACAGGCAAACAAAAGTTCAGGCAGGTTAGCAAGTACAAGCCTAAATTATGTATATAGAGTATTAGCAGCCACAGAGCTACATTATTGGTCTGTTGGAGTAAATTAAGTACTCACTTAAAAGGTATATTTATTAAACATTTATTTAATGAAAGTTATGTCACAAAAGTATTTCCCTGAAAAATCACATGTGGTGCTGAGGATTGGCTTGATAGAAGCGGTGACGGAGAACCAGGCAGCATGTCTACCTATTCATGCACCCTGAAACTTTGCAAAATTCCTCTGTTGCTCCACAAATGTAAATCTTCTTAATTTCATATCTATGTCTTATATAATATAAACAAGAAAATAAGTATAAAATAACAATAAAAACTAAGTATAAAAAAATGACATTTTTTTGGGATTTGTTCAGCCTACAACACAAAGATGGGGAGTGCACATTTCAAACAGTTATATTTTGTCATATGGAGGTGCCAAAACTATCAGATTGCACAACTTTGGTTTTGTCCAAGAGAATAAAAGTTGGATCAGGTAGGTAGCTGACCTAAATGTATGTTGGAAGAATTTGACTCTTATGAATCTCATATTATATTTTTCAAAGTGTCCACTTGCAATTCATGCAGTATGCATTTCCTACACACAAACTGCTGTTCATAAGGAAAGAGTGTGAAGTGAGAACACCTCTTCGGACAGAAAATACACACCTTTTTAGAGCAATTAAAGCCTTGAAATGGTTAGAATAAAAAAATACTGCAGGATTGAACATTGAATAACTTCTCTTGTATATTATGATTTTTTTAGACTCAAAAAGAATTTTCTTTTTGTCATATACTTTCGTCTAACTCAGGATGCTATGAATAACTGCAGCTGAGGATAAAAATCATATGGAAAGTATTGTTTCACAAGCTGCGTTGGAAACCATGGCTAAAGCAAATGAAGAAGACAGCTTGTATTTAGAGATTGATAATTGGTTCATGCATCTCTTTAGGCTTTTTAGTAGCATTTCCTGCTCTATTTGTAGCCATTCATGGCTAAAAGTGGGGATGGAAATAAAGCTTCTGATCAACTTTCACTATGATTGCAATTTTTCAAAAAGAACCACACGGATGCAAAAATGTATAAACATGGTGGATAAAAATAGGCTTTGACTTTTCTGACTTTTTTTTTAACCTAAAAATACACACAGTTTTATGGATTTGCCCCCAGGACTTACTGTATAGCCAGCTGTCTGTTTATGTATGTGTGTGCACATGTTAATGTGTAAGTGGTGTTTTTTTAAGGTTTTTGTGGAGGATCCCTTGAGGCAGTAGAAAGACCGAGCTAAGAGTGTGTGTGTGTAAGAAAGAGGAAGCATGTCGGTGTGTCCACAGTGATTGCGAACAAAGAGCAAAGCTTGTTCTCCTGAGAGTCTCAGCCTGTAAAAGGCTGTCTATCAGAGGAAACTGAGGAGACAAAGGTAAAAACAAAGCAAATTCAAAATACCAGGAGGTCCCATAAAGGGTCAACAAAGAT
The DNA here is from genome assembly GCA_028567055.1 of Leptatherina wallacei. Lineage (NCBI taxonomy): Eukaryota > Metazoa > Chordata > Actinopteri > Atheriniformes > Atherinidae > Leptatherina > Leptatherina wallacei. Next base: position 19,383,447 of record JAOXYM010000007.1, on the reverse strand, counting down.
GAATTGATGGGGATCATTTTGATATTTCTTATAGCCACATTGTCAGAAAAATCCTATTCAATTTGAATACTTTTGTTGATACCATTGGTCCAATTTCCTGTTGTGGACAGCTTTGTAAAAGGTGCTCACATCCTCTCTCTTACCTCCTCTTAATGAGCTCTGTATCTTATGTGGAAGGCTAAGCAGACTGGCTTAGTCTCTTCCTGCCAAAGCAAAACACACACTTTCCCACGGCCTGATGAGTGTTTGTTTTTTTTCTAATATGACAGCTTGCCTTCCAAGCATCTTCTCTTCCTTTCTCACACCGATTATGAAAATTACATCAACTCATTACAAAAGCAAAACTCTTCTTTATACCATTACATGTAAAATTTAATGTTATACATTTGTTATTATTTACTGGTGCCATTTTTCTACAATATTCAAAGGGCGGTTTCATATACTCTTACATTGTACTTTTTTTTTGTATTAATACTTTGCCTGCACTAAAGCTTGTTAATAAAGCACCAGCAAGCTGAGATCTGACAAAATGGGACCAACTTGACCAACTAGTACTGCAGAAGAGGGTTTTGACTCCTGGTTGACTTGTCATCTTCAAATCAACCTGTGCTAACAGTATTATTACTTAATAAAGCACCGGCCAAAACGAATGAATTAAGGAATCACCACACTTAGGGGATATTCATTCAGTTTGTTTTTTTTGTCAAGAAATTAAACAAATCGCTCTTATTGTTATTTAATAGTTGAACATTGAAGCTTTCTAAAAGTGGAATCAACAAAATTGTTGTATTTTTTTCATTTCTATTGATCAAGTAGAGGAAACCATGATAGAATCACTTTGGAATTTGCATTTCTAAAACCGATCAAGGAGCTGTTGCACCTGGCTGATTGGCAGGAAACGTTGCCCTAACGAGAAATGTGTCAGAAATAATTATAAAATTCTTTCTCAGTGTTGCAGAAGATGTTTATTGTTCTCAGTTAGCTCTGTCTAAAATTTGGATCAAGTACAAACAAAATGGCAAACTTGAATCAAATCAAATCAAACTTTATTTATAAATCGTTTTTCATGCCACCCAGACCAAGGCAGCCGGGTCCACACCACAGCCATGAAGCTGCGCTTCAGGACCCCCCGTCACCCAGACAGGGGCAATCACTGCGGCAACAACCCCCCGACCGTGCAGGCAAAGCCTCCAGTGTGGAGGATTCTCATAAGGAAAAAGAAAACATTTTTAAAACATAATTAAAACAAATATTAAATAACCTTAAGAAACAATAAGAACAAGTAAGAGCAGAAATAATAAAAATACATATAAAGGTACATATAAAGTCATATGCAGTGGGAAGAATGGATACAGACTAAGATATGATTGTAGAGGCTGATCCTACAGTTTGAGCACAGAGACACTTTAATGAAGTTAGATTTCTGGGTCTGTGCATACAAAAGACATCTACAGATCAAGTAAGGAACTATTAGGGCGTCTAAACAAACCAAAACAAGATGTTAACTTCACATCTTTTCTACAGCCCACAGAATTCATAAATGTAACAGACAGTTTGAATCTTATGCATATTTCTATCAGGCAGTGCTTCATTTGCTTAAAAAAACAAGCTGCCCCTGAGACAAACACAGACTGTGCCATATTGTTCGTTATCCTGAAGGAGAGGAGTAATCACCTTTGAAAGTGTTGTTTGCAGCAGATGCTGCAATATAATAACCCATCCATTAAAGTCATCTTCCTTCACCCCTGTTTGCAGTCAACAACCAGCTCAAATGTTGTTTATTTTGACAATACATTACTGTGGACTAAGTGGAATAGCGGCTGAGACTTGAATTAAAAACACCATTAAGTCTTTTGCTTGAAGATGCTTCTAAGAGCAGCACATTTCTACTGGTTAATTAAATTCTTTTCAGGATATATCACCAAATCCCATTAAATATTACAAACCGATAGTTTGTTGGACATTATACCATGTTTAGATTAAATTAGATGCAGAGTCAGCAATGTCTCTCCACATATGACTCAAATTTTGGTTTCCGGTTATAAAGCTGATACTGTGTTTTGCTCTGCAGCTTACCTTTTATTGACATTCTCGAGCTCACAAGAAAATACTGTTGTTGGGTTTTTTTTCATTTCATCAAACTAAGTTACTATCCAGAATCAGGATATGAGACGCAATGAGGATAAACAGATTCATTTCCTTTCAAATGAACATAGAATGGCTTCCTTATGCTCGGACGGAAATAACATTACTGGGCACCCGCTGATGAATTGCAGTCAAATGGGACACCATAACAAAATTGTGTATGCGCTTGTGTCTGAGCCGTGCTGGGACTCTTGGAGCACAGAATGGTCATTTGTAATGAAGAGGAGCGTTTGTGGGTCAAAATCAGATGTTTCCTGTTCTAGTCAAAACATTTACAATAAGAGTACAGAGATACAGTGAATAAGCGAAGACTTCCTGAAAACAATCCATTTCTGCTAGTCTTTCATAGGATTTTGAACTTTGATGGATCAACATGCACATTACACTTACACAGCTTTATAACATCTTAGACTGCTGTTGGATCAGATAACATGCTGTATGCTATGTCTTTGCCCCTCTTATATTATACAACATGGTTTTAAGGTCAGCTGAAAATGAAGCAGTAATGGTTTCATTTAACCCTGACCCTATGATCAGACCTCTCCTCTCTGCTGCATTCTTTATGTCTTCCTGTTTACCTGGATGTGCATGCATCTAGAACACTGTCTGTGATGGTGTATCTGCATGGAATCTACATGAGTATCACTGAGGGGTTTCAGGCATCTGTGGAAACCTTTATGAAAGAAAGGGCAAATATTTTGGCTACAATCAGTATTAAATAACTTCCTTCTTTTCATTAGCTTCTCATATAAACTGTAATGTCCTCCCCTGACTGTTTCAAGTCAAGGTTTCCCTGATGACACAATATCTGATCAAGCTGCAGCATGTTAATTAGCAAAAGGTTTGTTTATGTCTTTTCCAGTAATAAAACTTCTGCTACTGATCCTGTAGTCTGTAATCTAGAGACTTGTTTGCTTAAACCAGAGAGTTCACCTCACAGGTGCTGCCAAATCTGACAAAGTATCAATATTTTACAACAGCTTGGCTGCAAAGAGTGGCTGTATGTTCTCTAAAGGTGGACAGCATGACTTCCACAGTGTTTAATATCTCCGACTGAAGAGCAACTACTTTTATCAAAATTGTGGAAGTGAGGGAGACAAACAGTGTACAACTAAAAGGTCCTACAGAAGAAAGTGTTGGCATATGATATTAGTTTCCTCGTCAAACTAATATCAAGCTGGGATTCTTGTCTGGGCTTTCTCCACTGAAGAAAGAGCAGAACTTTTTATCATTACAGAAATGTATTCTGCCAGGGCTCAGGTTGTGCAAATGAATATAAATCGTGTGTGTATGTCACAGCATAGCAACATATACTGTGTTTGTGTTTGTGTTAGGTGATGAAACTCCGTAAGTTGGCTCAACAGATTGCAAACTGCCGCCAGTGTCTGGAGCGCTCCAGTGCCCTCATCACACAGGCAGAACAGAGCCTGAAGGAGAATGACCACGCTCGCTTCCTCCAGTCTGCCAGAAATGTGGCAGAGAGGTGGGTGATGTTCAGCATAAACATGAAAATACCTGCACCCACAGCAAGAGGGAAGAAGTTGTATTTATTCACATATATTTGATAAGAATTTAGTTATTAAAAAAAAATCATCACTATCATTGACATCACACTCCGTAGACTTCAGTCCTCTGTTTTCCTCCATGAATCTCTACATTTTCCCTCTGTAATCGTTCTTTGAACTAACAGCATTGTGGCATTTACTCAAATGCAGCCTGTGCAGAACACAACAAGTCGTTTGGGAGGTCCATTTTATTTGAACTAGGTGTGTTGGAGCAGGTAAACAACTAAATCTCCAGGGTTATGGCCCTTGATGACTAGAATTGGACATCCCGCACTAAAGTGTTCAGCACTCCAGTTACCATGACTTCAAATTTTGCTTGCGCTGTCATTCGTTAGGTAAGACATAGTGATCATAAATTTAGATTTAAACAAGTCACAATATTTTCTCTCACTCGCTCCATTATGTGTGCAGTCATCTCACCTTATAGCAAAATACAGAGACGTATTATGAACGTATTGGACAACATGGCTTTGTTTGACTTTTTAAATCAAATCTTCTGCCCTGAGATGAGTTCTCTTTTATTTGATTTCTACCTCTGAAACCCAGTTGAAAGTCCGCTGGTGAAATGAGCATTATATCAAACCTTTCCAGCTCCTGTGATCAATGTCAGGCCTCTTTTGAAAATAATCTATCATTTAAAGGCCAGCTCGGCAGTTTTTCTTTCCACCACCTTTATTACATCATCTCTTCCTCCTGCCTCAAGCCGGAAGCTCTGTCTCTCTTACAAAGAACTTTTTGAAAAATCTGCAGCCAGCATAGCATCTTTTATTTGGCCTCAGCTTTTTTTTCTCTAGCACCTGGCCAAGCCCTGTATTGACCATCCCATATATTTAGTTTTTTGTTCTTGACTCAGGAGCAGAAGTCTATAGGGCCAACACAGCTTTGTGCTTCATACTGCACTCTGCCATGTAACCCTGCCAAAGCTGTGGTTCAGGCTGGATTCTGATGCTCATAGCAGAAGTAGGCACAAGTTTCCACAGAGAGAGCAGAAAAAGTCTTTTCAGTGTGCGTCTGGCTCATGTCTGTTTTGACAACACAGAGATATTTAGCCAGGGGTGTGGTGGAGATGCCTGATATAAAACTACAAATATTTCTTAAACTATTTCTTGTTCATCTGATTATATTGCCACCTCTCTCCTTTTGTTTCCCCAACTCTTCATATTTCATCTTTTCTCTTTCCTCCCCTCTTTTTCATTCATCACCTGAACTGAGCTCTGACCTGTTGTGTGGACACTTCATATAATACCTTTCTGATTTTCCTTCATCAACCCCAATGTCCTTATCACTCTGCAGGGTTGCCATGGCAACGGCCTCCTCCCAGGTACTCATTCCTGATGTTAACTTGAATGAGGCGTTCGACAACTTTGCTCTTGACTTCTCTCGAGAGAAGAAAATTCTTGAGGGGCTAGATTACCTCACAGGTAAGACATTCATACCGTCTGATGTGCCATGAGCATGTTATTAATGTGCAGTAGATTCTGCTTTTCCAATCACTTTATGTCTTTGAAGTCTTCAGCCCTTATTACATCGCAAATCCCTTAAGATATCCTTTTTAAGCATGTTTTTTTTGCCAATACAGACACTCTGCAAGGTTTTTCATGCATGCTGTATTTTTATTAAATAAAGATGTAAAATATACCCAGATTCCTGCATGGCTACAGTATTGAGGCGGCACTTTCCCTTTCTGAGGATTACATCAATTTAAGATCTAAATACTCAATGAAAAGTTTTAGTTAAAATTTTTGTGCTGTGTTTTTCTTCCAACTGTAGCCCCCAACCCACCATCCATCAGAGACGAGCTGTGCACCGCCTCCCACGACACTATCACTGTTCACTGGACATCAGAGGACGAGTTCAGCGTCACCTCCTATGAGCTGCAGTACACCATCTACACCGGCCAGACAAATTTCATAAGTGAGTCAAAAGCACACACATACACACGCTTATTCACACGCAGGTGTGATAAAACAGAAAAGAATTTCATGTTCACTCAATTTTGGATGTCTTTCAGCAATAGCTCGGGGCAAATATTTTATTCAAGGTCTGGCAAAGAGGGATCAAATGCTTTGCCGACCCATGTTTTAATATCTAATGAGTTTGAATTGATGGAATAATTAGGAACCTAGCTGAAATAAATGGGTTGTTTTAGATGTGGTTTGAAAGGAATTAGTACCACAGCCTCAGCAACAGTGTGATGTTTAGAAAAATTTTAGTGTGATCTGTAATATATTAATTAAATTAGTTTAGTAATTAAGGTTACTACCATTGTTGGGTTTCCATCCATCCATCCATTTTCGATACCTTATTCCACTGCAGGGCTGATGGGGGGCTGGAGCCCATCTCAGCTGCCATCAGGGAAGAGGCAGGGTACACGCTGGACAGGTTTCATTGGATTTCTCTTGAAAGTTAAATAAGGTGTTTACCATACAACAGTGGCTTTCCAGGGGACAGTTTGTGTTCTAAATTGTTGCCATGTTGTTAATTAAACTGTCGTGAATCGCTCTATCGGTAGAGGAGATCACTAACCGAACCTGCCTGTTAATAGTACTGATTATAATAAACGTTGACACATTAATACCCTGGGCTCTTTTCACACTTTTCACATGTGCACAAAGATGCACATCAGTACTCATCATTAGAAACTTAACCAGCTTTTAATCATAAAATGACATATATACACTTAAACCCAGAAGTAGCAAATATAAAAAAAACACCTTTGTAACAAACCTATTCTGTGAATGCAAATAGGAATAAAGCAACACAATATCTAACTTCCTGTTCAGTATTTTATACAAATTGTTGATCATAAGTTAGATTTTTTTTGTTGAATTTCAATGGTTTGATGTATTCCGTGGTTGTATTTATTGGTACATATAGCTTTGTTATCAAGACTACTCATCATAAAATAGGATATAATATAGATGTAGAGCAAGCAGATTCTGAAAACAGATTTCTGTTTTAGCTGTTTGAAAACTCTTTATGGCTGTAAAAAAGACCATGATATTTATTTGAGATATCTTGCAAGCATTTTTTTTCTGTGCTAGCAAATCAAAATCTGCCACACATAATCTGGTTAAATGTTACGTTGACAAGTGTTTGAGTGCTTTTTCTTGTTATTAAAGTGATACCCCATCCAAATGGGTAAGCTTTCACAGCACATTTCACTTCCAATACCCAATAATTCCATGCAGAGATCTGTGTAGGCATTGAAAAACATGTAGCTCAGAGGAGGGAAAAAAAGGAATGCTTTGCCCATACCCCATTCATTGGTCAGTCCCACCACCAATACTGATTTTCAAAAGACATTGAATTTAGTTTTGTAATCCTTTGGAAAATTATTTTTTCTGTATGTTGCACAAAAAAAATCCTTTTTCAAAATGTTTGAAAAGTTTCCAGTCTGAACTTGCAACCATGCAGACAGTATTCTTCGATGGGATTGTGGCGATTATCCAACAGCCTGGCATTTGTTACAGTTCTAGCTGATTTGCTGTTTCTATATTTAAGAACACAAAGAAAAAAATGACAGTGGAACAGGAGGAAAACATGACAACAGGTGAAAATCATTCTGGACAATGGTTATATAGGGAAGGTGAAAATTACCACTTAGTGATATAAGGAGGATGTGATTACTGTACATAATTGTGCACATTCAAGAATTCACCCACACACACAAAACACACGCCTGTGCCTCTTTACCTTTTGATCCTTTCATCATCTCCTCTCCTCTCCTCTATGTAGCCTGATATTTCTCCATCTAACCCAGCAATTCAAGTGCTCTAACCATTTGAACCATCAGGATACATTTCAGCTGTGATAGTCTGAGTGACTCAGATATTCAGCACTGTGCTGCCACAGAGTCCTCAGAGAATCATAGGAGAAACTGAGAAAGAGACAAACCCATTTAGCCCACCGTACCACTTGAGTTTCTACCATAGTATTTTCCTCAAACTTTCCAAGTGGCTAAATGCTCCCCAATGAGTGCAATCCTGTCTCCCTCTCTGTTTATATTTATTTATTTTCTTGGCCGGCCTCAGCCGTAGCCCTCTCAATGGGAGTAGGAATGGGGTTATGGAGGCTTGTGAACCATGCCTTTGTAGAATCATCCAAGCGCAGCAGTAGAAAATAGAGTCAGCAAGTGAGACCAAATACCATGAAGAAATGTGAGCAGTGCAAAACACTAAGAATTGTTCCAAGTGTCATATGCAAGCTGTGCAGTTTCAAACAGTGTCCCATGAAAGTATGCGCTCTGTTGGCCTCTTTGTCAGGGACTCATACATTAAGCTGCTAGCTGATATCTTGGAAGGCCTATTAGGAAGCAGTATTATTTTTTCTTAGTAAGTTAAGATCAACTTTAAGCAAAGGTGATTCACTCACAGTGGACAATATATAGTTATATATAGTGGACAATAGATAGTTAAACTTTAACTCCTAAGATCAACTGATGTATTGAGGTGTTCATGCCCATAATGCTTCACAGTGTTTATCCTAAATATAGTCACTTTAAAGGGTTGTTGGAGACTCCAGAAAGTTACTGAATCCAGCCAAGAAATGTTGTAGGCTATGCACGCAAGGATTTCCTTATTAAACCAAATTCTGCACATGAGAATGGATGGATTTTTTTTTGTCATGTGAAAATAAGTTGAGGACATGAGAGTATTTTTGGGTATAGTGGCTCAATGTACAAAACCTAATAACTGTATTTACTAGAACACTGAACTGTTTCCCCCGCCTCCAAAGCAACCACGAAGATGCAGGTATGATTGTTGCCATTAGGCTGATTTTTATAAAAACTGAAGCCTCTGCAAAAGATTTAGTTCTGGTTCAAACCTAGATTAACATTCACAAAATTGCAAACACTATAGAAAATTTTCCAATTTAGTTTTGCATTAAGAAGAACACTAAAGAAAAAGAAATGCATCATTTGTATGTATATATATATATTAGGGATCGACCGATATTGTTTTTGGGGCCGATACCGATACCAATAATTGGTGCTTAAGGAGACCGATAACCGATATTTCAGGCCGATATTCATTTGCAGTAAAGATGAAAATTTTGGTGTTAAATTGAGAATAACATACAGGATGAAACTGAGTAAAGTATTCTGGTCATTTGTTTTTGTACACTGTGAAAATATGTGATATAAAGACCTAAGACCTA
>JAOXYM010000007.1:19333988-19366105 GCA_028567055.1 Leptatherina wallacei | reverse complement strand
GCACTAATTGCAACTGTGCGTTGAAATGATCCAGATGATAAATAGTGCAATACTGCGATGAGTTTTGTCATACAAGGAAAGGCGTGACTTCTCCTTGTGACAGATACTAAATCAGCCCTCAACTCATCCAGCAATTCTAATATTGCAACACTGGATAGGCGATGGGTCTCAACAATCCTCTCCTCAGGCATTCCAAATATATTAATATGAACAGAAAAGATGCGTTCTCTCCGCCCCCTTGCAATTATTACTGCAGCCATTGTGCTACTGTTGTGCCAGTTAGTCTGCTTTTCAGACGTGCTATTTATAGGCGCAAAGACAGTCACCGCAAACAAGTTACATGTTTCATAAATCGGATTGCGTGTGCAAAGCTGATTATTTTGCACGTTCTGGCAGAAACGCCCATATTGCATATTCATCAGCGGCAGACACGCAAAATGAATTGCGTGTACTATTTTGTCAGTATAACAGGCGCAATCCTCATTGCGCCCTGATAATAAATCAGCTGCGGCCAATTTTTGCGTGTGCAACCAAGTTAGCACTTGTTTTAGTACACGCAAACCTTTGGTAAATCAGGGCCTAAAAGAATTCAAAAAAACATATAATTGTATGACTGAGGTTTACAGTTACCTAAAACTAATTTCAATAAGCAGGAAATTAATTCAACAGGGCAGGCCTCCCCTTATACGTTCTCCCTCACAAACACAGCATATCTGATTTCTTTGTTGACTCATTATGTGTAAGAGGTGTCTCCGCATGGTTTACATAACCAGAAATAAAAAATAAAACAAGCCCAGGAATGCTCTCCCACAACTCTGCTGGTGCTCTGTCCAAGAAACAGCTCCTTGGTTTGTAGATCTATTTTGGGAATGAGTCAGTCAGAGATCCACAGAAGTACAGAAGGAAGGACAGAGAGAGAGAGAGAGAAAGAGAGAGAGAGAGAGGGTGGAGCAGGGAAATGAACCGAAGAAGTACATTGCCCCTGCCACATGCCTTCTGTTCACCCTGCAGATTTTTGGGCATCATGGTCACTGAGTTGTACAGATGCACTCTCAAGGGATTGTGCATTTAATTTGGCATTGAAAAAGCATGGATCAAAACAAGAGAGTTAAACTGCTTTGTTTCAGATTTGCTCACAAGTCAGGGTGAACTGGAACACATATCCCATTACAGCTGAGGCATGAGCATTCAGTGCTGCAAGCTGTACACAGCACCCAGAGAGGGTGACTTCAGCCGATAACGAATTCTTGCATGTGTGAGGAGACTCAACAGACACAACCACACAGCAACTTTGTCTGCAAGAAATTACAACATGTACGCAAAATTTCAACACTGAATATTTTAACTGGAACTGTAATTGTGACAGGAAAATATTGTAAGAAAATTATTTTCCTCCTTTTCTCCAGATATAATGGGCACCGATGTTAAGCAAATTCATGGTTTGATAGAATATCTGTGTGCAGTGGTTACAGATTAAAAAGGATTTATTAGACTTTTAATGAGGTGTAATTTATTCCTTCATTTTTCGTACCTAATTCATCCAGTTTAGATGCATGTGTTTTACACAGGGGTACCCAGGGAGAACCCACTCTGGCATGGAAACACCATATAGAAGGGATGATGCTGAGATTTAAACAGGGAACTTTCTGACTGTGTGACAGTACTAACCGCCACTCCACCATGCATCTAGTGTTACTGATTAAAAATAAAAGAAACCTCAGAACATGTTGCAGGCTAATCCTTACGATGACTGCAGCTGGGAAAACTAATTTGTAATATCGGAACAAATTGTAGGTGGCACGCTTGCACGTACACTATAAACTTATCATTAAAGATGCTTCCTTTTAGCTTTTTTACTCTTATGCCGATTCTCTTAAACTACAAATGTTACAAAATTGAGCACAAATACAAATACATATTTTGAGTTTTAATATAGAACTTCTGACAAATTAAGCATCCTTGAACCTTCAGTCCTGACAAATTATTCGAGGACAAATTACAGGGCTTCAGCTGGAGGCGAACAAAAGCCCAACTGAGGGACAAGCTCAGCTGGCAGACATTTAACTTTAGCTGGAGACCCTGGAGTGTGTGTGTGTGTGTGTGAGAGAGAGAGAGAGAGAGAGAAGAGGAAAGAGCTAGGCTGAGAGACTCCATGTTAGCAGTCACATCACATCACAGTTTGCAACCACATTGATTAAGAGAGTTACCATGCAGACTAATTTGTACATGAGGTGGACTAAACGAGCACTGGCAACCACTGATTTCATGCGAGGACATCAGAGGACTTATTTCACTTGTGCAATTTAACACAGCCAGCCCCCCCTCTTTTTCTTTTATTTAATTGTTTACCACCGGTGAACAATGCATGCTTGCACAAGAGTGATTATTCTGATGTTGAATCAATTATTTTGGGTGTGTATCAATGCACAGCACTTTGTAGCTGTGGTAGGGGAATTGCATGTCAGAGCATTGTATGCACAGTACTTGTGTGGGTGTTTTATTTATTTCTCTCTATTTGAGGATGTGGTCCTTTGAGACAGTCAAAGCAGATTCTATTGTAAACCATGAGCTACTGAGGGACTGTGAGAGCCAAAGCCATCTATCAGAGCTGGACATATCCCACATATGCAAACAAATGAATTAGAACATTCACGTCCCCCTGGATCCATGAACAAAAAGTGTGTAAGGATATTAGGAGAGGTGAAGGAATGCCATATAATAAGATCATGATTATAAAACCCTCTTGTGGAGCCAATGTGAAAGGACAAGCAAATAAAAGTATGAATGAGAAATAAGGTCAAGTGGATTGGTTCAGTAAGAATGAGACAAAGCCAAGACAGGGTGCCAAAACTCATCACCACTTCTGAAATGTATAGTACTGAGGACAGTGTAGTAGTAGGATATGCGGTTATTCCTTAAAGGCTCTGTAATCACTGGAAGTGGTTGCACAAAAACCCAGCTCCACACAGCTGTGTGTCACTTTCTGCAGTGCCGTGGTGCTGTCGTCCTCTAGGAATGATTAACCCAGAAGAGCTTAATATAGAAAGGAAGGAAGAAATAGATGGGAGAGAAGGATGAGAAGGAAGGAGTGAGAGGAAGAGCAGGGCATAGAGGACATTATTGAATTCCATGGAGAGTTTACTCTTTACCTCTGCACATCAAACCATGTTCGCCACCGTTTAGCAATCTGTCTGCTAATTAATCATTCACTGTAATCAGTTAGAGGCTCTGGAAAATTGTGTGTTTGTGGGGTTGCGTGTACATGGTGTGTGGTTTGGAAATACTTATGACTGACACCGACAGCATGTAATTTGCTGCCTCAGTGTTCTTGTCTGTGGCTGCAATTTTCATGCAGTCTAGCAAGCTATACCCTGATATATCATTCCCCCATGCTGTGGACAATACAGTGCAAATTTCACTTTGTGCTGTATGTTTTGTATATTTCAAAAACTTTAAGCATTTTTTTCCATTCAATCTGTGATTAATTTCTGGAGAACCTATCACCTTCAGAAATCAGAGCAATGAACAATGGATATTAAATCATCTGATTCTAGCAGTGCTCGAGGTTAAAGTGAGTGCAGGATTCATTATGCCGATAACAATCACCAGAGTGGTAATATCACACTGATTGTAGATTGACTGACTGCATTGCTACCAAGGCAAGAAGCCTGTTCTGCAGCTATTCTGACTAATTTTGACGTGTTGGCGGCGGCAGCAAGGGTGGGCTCGGTTAGCTTTCGACACAGAACATCAGCCAAGCCCGCTAGCTCGCATACAGCCATCAGTGCTAATCTCCTGCTATGTGCTAACAATAGTGCTGATGTGCTTGCTTTCTGGAGGAGCTTTACTCACCCCAAGCCTGCCTTGTTTGTGCAATGCCCCAACTGCCAGCCGCCTTTAGCTTTTCCATTACCCAGGGAACAGTAAAGCTGAAATCAGCCAAAGTATTGCTGCTCCTCTGGAATAGCTACGTGATTGAAGGCCTACAGGTTACAAGATTCTAAATCATGAGCTGGAAAATGTGGAGGATGAGGATAAACAGTTCTCTAAACCAATTACTTTGCATAAAGCACATTAAGATTAGTTAAAAAATAAAATGTGAAGCAGGGGGATAGAGATGGGAAGGGAAGATACAGCACTTAGAGTTGAACAGAGTGGGAGTTAAGAGAGAATGCTCACTTCATGGGCCTGACAAAATAACTACAAAACCTTCAAGAATGATGAGAATCAGCATAAAGTGCCAATTACTTGAAGAGTGTTTTTAATTTGACTTACACAACACAATAGCTGTTTCTTTTTGTATTCAAACAGTGTTTGTGGAACATTTACTCTGAGATCTCCCTCATACCTTATCATTAATACTCTGCTGTACATTAAAAGTTCAACATTTTATCCAGTAAAACAACTATTACCTATTTGCTACTAAACTCCTCAACCACAGTAACAGCAGTGAGTATTGTCCAACTTACTTGTATGTGGAGTTGACCGGTCTCATGACACCACCAAGATGTATATACTTAAACACAATATTTTGATAGTATTTAGCTGAAAATTTGTATTTGAAATACATTTCTTATATGTTCTGTTTAATAAGTGTGATGGATCCTAGATTACATTTGTAATGAAATAATATGTAAACATGCTTTTGTAAACTAGATTTTTGCTCAGTTGCAGTCCAAAAAGCTTTTGACCTCTGTAGGAATATCTAATTTATAGTCAAATCTTATCTTATTTTTTAAATAATTTTGCTTATAAAAAGTCAAACTAAAAAATAATACAACAATGCAACTGACAAAGTTACTGACAATATAATGTACATATACAAGTAAAGCCTACAAACCACAAATGACAGAACATAGCAAAATACACAGCTCCCTATTGAAAATTTACCAGACAGCTGCCATTTAAAATGCACTCTTGTATTGTTGGTAGTTGGCTACAATAGAATTTTTATATTAGATTATCTACAATGTTGCATTATTCTAAAAGTATCCCATATATGATATGCATGTATGTGCATATGTCAATTTGCTGTATTCAGCAACAGGTTATAATCTCTCTTTTTTTCTGTTCTGCATGAAAAAAGCCTGTATTTTCTTTTATGTTAACACGCTTATGTGATCTAGCACATTTTGTGAAGGCTTTACATCCTGTTACAGCCTCTGGGCATTGGGCTTGAAACATGGCAAATTACAGTGGACCTCAGCTGCACTGATAATGTGAAGCCTCCCCCTATTGTATGTCAAAGTGCAACCCTCCATTATATCATACTCTCTCTGGCTTCCTTTCTTTCTTTTTTTTGTCTTTCTGCATTACTTATTTTCATATGATGAGGTTATTCAGAGACTTGATGTGATTGTGTGAGGTGTCAAGTCTTTGGGTCTCTAAATGATAAACAAAATGCTAGTTTACTGTCCAGAGGCAATATTCTTATTGTCAGACAACCCTCGACTGGACGGAAAGACAGGGTGAAGATTTTCCTAGTCTTGCTAACCTTAATGGCTGCAGAAGACACAGCTAAAGCAAAAGGGACTGCTATGTCACACACACCAGGTTAGTAGGCATCCGGAGAGTGAACATTACCTTGATGTCCCAGTTCAGTAGCAGAGCTTGCACACAAAGCCCATAGACATCACAGGACATGTAGAACAAACAACATTTTCTTGGCCTCTTGCACTCTTTCAAGGTGATGGAGGAATTAAATTAAGTGAGTGATACATTTTGCAATCAAATAAAAAAGATAATGTCTTGGCTGCAGAATGTTTTGTTCATGCATTAACTCAATGCCAAAAAACAATATGCTAATTTGACCTCACAAAGGTGAATCAAGATGCACTAAATCTTTAAATGGCATGGATGCACTTTCAGTTTGTACAGATCTACTTCATCTTTTCTTTACTGTTCACTCTGTAGTCTTGCTGTTATTCTGCAGAATTTCTTCCTTTTTTCTTTTCTTTAATATAAATACACAATAGATCCTTCAGATTCTTTTGCTTCAAATATTGTTTTAAGTTGGTCTAATATCCATAATACATAATGACCAGTAACATACAAGTTAATGCTAAAGTGACATTTTTAAAAAGAAAAACACCACATTTGACTGAAGATTTAAATAAAATAAACCTTTTTTCAGTATTAGTTAGTATGTTAGTCAAAGCTGCAATTCTATCCCTGCCATTCCACAGTGTGTACTGTAATCAAGAAATGGCAGCTACCAAGGATGGGAAGCTGAGTCTGAAGGACTAAGAAAATTGAGGTAGCACTTTTCATAGGATTGCAAAAAGACAGATAAAAGCCCCTATTTGACTTCACCAAACCTTCAGGCAGATCTGGCAGACTCTTACACGGTGGTCCTTGTTCTACTGTGAATCAAAATGTGTATCAATGTGACTGTATTGTAACAGTAGAGGTGATTGCTCATCTGCACCACAAAATACAGCGCCTGAGATTTACAAATTGACATGTAAATAAGCTTTTTTGAAAAAGAAAAAAGGAGTACAAATGTACACCAATAAAGTTTAAATATCTGAACCCCTGATCTGAACTGGAGTGGTGTTTAGTTAACAGACTTCAGTGCTCATCAGAGATTGTCCATAACGGACACCATGTTCAAACAAAAGATGACTAAGCAAAAGTTCAATGATCGACTTTGTTGTTGTGTCGTTGGACTTGCAGGAACATGTCTTGGACACTGGGTCGAAGAGAGGGGTGGAGCTGTCAACTAAACATAACCTTGTGATGAGTTGGCTCAGATGGTGGGGGAGGATGCCGGTCAGGCCTGGCCGGACCAAACGTATTGTGAGGGTCTGCTTGAAATGTCTGACAGTCAGAAAGACCTTCGACTCCCACCTCCAGCAGAGCTGTCACCATGTCCCAGATGATACGGAGGACATTGAGTCCGAGTTCTGTGGCTCCAATGTTGAGGTGGCTGACCAGCACTGTGGCTGCAAGGTGGTAGTGCCAATATTGGCAATAAGCCCCAAACCAGTTAGTGGACACTGGTGGTGTGGATTGCTGTCAAGCTGAAGTATGAGTCCTATCGGGCATTTTGGCCTGTGTGACTTCAGAGGCAGCTGATAGGTAACACAGGCATATCAGCGCAGCATCGTCAGAGATGCGGACTCTGCATCAGTCTGTCGTGGTGAAGAAGGACCCAATTGAAGGGCAAAGTTCTCAATTTACAGGTCAATCTACATTCCTACCCTTTCCTATGGTCTTGAGGTGTGAGTAGAGACCGAAAAAATAAGATTGCTAATACAAACGGCCAAAATAAGTTTCCTCAGCATTGTGGCTAAGTTCTCCCTTAGGGATTGTGTGAAAAGCTCAGTCATCCAGGAGTGCCTCGGAGTAAAACCGCTGTTCCTCCACATCGAGAGGAGCCAGATGAGGTGACTCAGGCGTATGGTTAGGAGGCCTCCTGGAAATCCCATGGGGAGATTTTCCAGGCACATCCAACAGGGAGTAGGCCCTGGGGAAAACCCAGGACACGCTAGAGGAACTATGTCTCTCGTCTGGCCTTGGAATGCCTCAGGATTCCCCCATGGGAGCTTAAGGAAGTGGTCAGAGACAGGGAGGTCTTGGCCTCTCTGCTTAGGCTACCAGCCTACATGACCTGACTCCAAATAAGTGGTAGAAAATGAATGGATGGGTGGAAGTTTACATACAACTGCAGGTTAAATAATTTCATCACAGGACATAACTAGATCAAGCCTGCTTTGGATTGGGTTGCAGTCAGCTGCACAGGAAACTTTTCAATGATATATAGAAGAAATGCATCAAATCCCATCAGGGACCACATCATCTTAAGTTGCTGAATATTAACATTAAATTGCTTCCATAACTGGTAATGTTTTTAAACACCAGCCATTACTCACAACTGACTGTTTTAAGAGGTGCAAACTAAATGATTAGTCATGGTCTTATAAATATGAATATCATCAATAATCTGTGAATCAATCTTTAAAAGGGTGGGCCTTTGGTGGGTTCAGTTGAAGAAAATCCTTATAAACTGAAAAAATAACTGACTGCAAAAAGTGTTTTCAAACTGTAGTATTCGCCAACTTCTATCAAGACAGACAATCTGGGGTCACTCAAACCTTTCTGTTGCTCACTTTTCTTTGTTTTGCTATGAAACTACAAAAGATGGATAAATAAAACTATTAGAACATGCCCTGCTTAGAAGGTATTATCTAAGAGATTGATTGAACCTAATAGTATACCTGATCTGTTTTGTATTACCCCTTCCTCTATGATACCTATGTTTTGCCCAGTCCTCTGTACCCCCTTTGCAAATGCCCTGGATTATAGAAATCATGAACTTAACCGAGTTGGAGAAAACTGGAAAAACAATCACTGGTTCCACAAAGACATTTTAATCCCCTTCTTTCTACCACTTTTTTCAGTACATACAAGAGCTGGACTTCCCAGATATTACAAACTGATGGATGATTTATTTAGTGGAATTGAACAGACATTGGACAATCCTGAAAAACCTTTTTCCTTCAATTATTTTTTCTTCCCACATTTTTACATATTGTAGTAGTAGATATTGTTGTTTACATGTACATATATATATATATATATATATATATACACATGTGTATATACACATGTGTATATATATATTACAAAAAATATGTACACTAAAACGAAATCATACAAATATCATGCAAATAGATTCATGCAGCTAGTTTCTAATAATACAAATACATTAACGTTCTCTCAAAACTTCCTCTAAATTTATATTTGAACCTTAAATTTCTTATGAAGAATCTCCACTTTAATTGATGAATGCATTTTTCTTGCATAAGCATAGAAAAAAATTGTTGGTCATATAGATGGCATTCAGAAAAATCATGACACAGTTTACAATGTCTATCTCTTTAAAAGTAAATCTCATCTGATAATACCAATATACTGATGTCTGAGGCTTCATATATGTTAGAATGATTTATACACAGACAAATCAGCAGAAGCCAAATGTTGTGGAATAAACATGAAGCAAGAGTGAGAAGGAGTTTCAGAAGCTTTCTGCAAAAGATCCACCTACCAATCAAAGCAATTCATAAGTGCCAGTAAAATACAATAAGCACACTACACATCAGTATGAAATATAATGTGTAGAGTTCATACAGTACTGTATGATGGAGAATTCCCACTCCCTCGCCCTCTCCTCAGGCAGCCAGTGTTATGATGGAGAAAAGCTCGTCCACCCACAGCCAACACTGTGGTGGAGATTCTGAGCCTGTGATTGGCAACCAGCTTTTCCCTCTGCTGTGATGTTTAGATAAGCCATCAAAATAACAACGAAAAAAACATTCAATATTCTTATCCATGAGGTTTTCTTTATGGCCTCAATCTCTTAAAAATGTTCCTCTCTTGTCTATTGTCTCTCACAGAAATTTTTGTATTCATATTAAAGAGTTTCTCTCATCTTTTCTGAAAGCAAAGAGTGTTTGGATTAAAATGGGTCACAAGAAAGCTGGTTCCAAATATCTCACTTCGACAGTCTCATTAGGTTTTTCTTCAACACTATGCTGCTGTGCAGGCTCTGCTGTAATAGCAAACTTTTGAGCCGAGAGCTTTTCTTTTTTTTTCTTTGCACTTGAAGTCTCTCTTTCTGTCTGATGCTAGATTAGAAGGATTAACTGTCTAATTTTTTCCAGGATGAGAAAACCCAGGAAGGATTTTTTTCTTTTTAGCCTAAGCTCATCATATCTCAGGTAGAGGGTTGCAGAGCAAATATTATGATAGAGAGCACTATCAAATCCTGGAAAGCCATGCATCATCACAGCCCTGTATTTTTAAAGAGTAACTCCTCGGTATGACCAAAATATAGCTCCATGTAGAGGATGAATATTAATGCAGTAATCTGTGCTAGTGTAGCAGTATAAAAACTAGCATTTCCTATCCTTTTGCAGCAGCATACATACTTCACTTGAATTTGTCTACCCATGATAAACAGTGTCCATTCTGCAGGTTAAAGCACTAATTTGATTCCCAAACCTTTTTGTCCATTTTTATGGAAACAAGTAATCAGATGTCTAAAATATATCACATTGAGTTTCATAGATACCAAAAGAAAGTTAATGGGATCTACTTAGCAACAAAATCTGTTCAATTTCCACTATGTGATGTCTTGTCGAATCCTCAAACTCTTCCTGCTCTTTATATCCTTCTGTAACCCTTCACTTGGCACAATGTCTTGTTACAATCTCATCTGTTGCCTTCTTTTTTCTTTTTCTTCCCCATCTTATACCCTTTCGTAAATTTGACACAGAGGTTATGCTGTTCGTCTTAAGATTGTACACCTTTTGGTTCAAGCAGATAACTGGCTGTATTAGCTCCAATGACATTCCAGCTTGGTTTAGGGCGCTCTGCTTATCAAATGACATGCAAGAACATGCTGTAAAAACGTTCAGTATTTAAAATGGCAAAAAAAAACAGATGTATATATATATGATGAAGGTGCAGGATATCATGCAACCAAGGAACCTAAAACTGCACCAGTTTTACACATCAGAGTTTGTTTATGGATATTTTGCATATGTAGGGAAAAACAGCATGAAGCTCCAGCCCTCATGACTCCAGCGGAGCTGCACGAGGGCTGATGAATAGCCTTTAGTGACGCATTTATGTAAAAAATAAAATAAACTGTGTCAGTTCTAAGGTTTCACCAAACAGACATCATAAAAATTTCCTGGTCCCGACCAGGTCTAAAAATGAACTGAAGATGACTTCTATTAAACAACAACACATGATATATGATATCATATTTCATTTAACAAAAACCAGGATAAAGGGCAGGATTAGACATAATACATGTCACTGTGGCATCAAAACAATTCAGAAACACTTTTCAGTCCAGTCAGTTACCAGTGAATTTGAATCAGATTAAGGGCTTTTGACTGGATCATTACAGCCCCTTGATTCCTTTCTTTTATTGCCATTCTGTTGTAGATTTGCTGCTCTGTTTGGGCTCATTAGGCCTTATTCACCAATTTATTCTTACAGATCTTCTTAAATTTGTTCTTAACTTGTACTTGTACTAATGAAAACCCTCTGTCAGATTCACAAACGTGTCTTCAGAACACTTAATTCTTCATATCTGTTCTCTTAGATTGGTGAACACCTATCTCTTTGTAAGTTAAAAAGATGTGCCAACTGGCTCTAATTTGCATAGGTAAACACTTGAAAATGCCCATAAAAGGTCAAGATAGACAGACATGTGCAAACAGACACAGAAAGGAGTGTGACAGAGATGGGGGAAATTAACAGAGAATGCCATCAAAATTAAACAAAAAGAAAGAATGAAAATAAATAACAATAAAGATGGACACTGAAACTTGTTTGGCCTCGTTTTTTAAGCAATACAATGATTATGAATAGTCACACAGTGATATTCAAATCATACACTGGGCCAAAACAAAAAGTTGCCACCTGGATTTAACTAAGCAATAGGTGTGAGCCTCCTATTGGATAATCACTGGTGGCAACAAGTTATTTAACCCCAACTGGTGCAATGAGTAGCATCTCATTTTTTAAACAACCATGTCGGAAGACACATCCCATGGTCATGGAAAATATGTTAGTCTGTTTAAGAAGGGTCGAGTCAGTGGCATGCATCAAGCAGAGAAATTATCTAAGGAGATTGCAGAAACTACTAAAATCGGGTTAAGAACTGTCCAACGCATTATTCAAAACTGGAAGGATAGTGGGGAACAATCGTCTTCTAGGAAGAAATGTGGTCAGAAAAAAGTTCTGAAGGATTGTGATCAAGGATCATTTCAATGTTTGATAAAATCAAATCCGGGTCACAGCACTCCAGTCATCTTGTATGGATGCAAAGGGGGAGTCCATTTACGCATCAGAACGCAGTACTTCCAAAAATAGCCATGAAGACACCTTTAATGTCATCCTCAGACACTGCCAGCACATATGCACAAGAGATGTAGCTGCCGCTTGGTGCATGATTTTGGGCCTTCTCCTGCGCCATAGAAAGAATCTTTTTTTCCCTTTTTCTTTATCCTTTTTGTTTTGTGAGAGCAGTACCGAATCCTCCAACGCCTGCATATCTCATCACGTGCATTGCAGCTGGTTTGATTGAGACAGCATTTAAAATCATGTCTTGATGTTTTCTTGAGCTTTTTAGGCCACTCCAATGGAACCACTCATTCAGCACTGAGTGGCTGAAAGTGAAAAGGCCACTAATGCTGCACTTTATAGAAGTATCACTGTGCTGTTAGATGCTCAATACCAACATGTAAAGTAACTCACAACTTCTTGAAAAACATATGAATTAAGCATGATGAAGAAGAGGGTCCTCGAGAAGCAGGTGTGCACAAGCATGTGTGCATATGTGTGACCTTTTATAACCATGACTGAACTTCTGTATTTACCTCAAAGTGAACTGTGACCAGGTTTCTACATGACCACCTTCAGAGATGACGGGACGAACCTAGAAAGAGAGAGAGGGAGTATAAGAGTGGTAGAAAAGTGGCAGATTGAGATAGAGCGAGGGAGAGTGCTGGGCGAATAAAGGACACCAAATAGCTTTTTGCAGGGATGAGTGTCTGCAGACATCAGCACCATCAGTCTGCTGCTTATTTACCGATCTGTGCAGTGCAGAAAGAGTAACGTCATCAAACTCAAAAGTAGAAACATGTTTCCTTTATAATAATTCTCATGTCTTTCCATTGCTTCTGATCAGCTGTTTTCTATCAATAACATAATCTTATTTAATACATAATTCAGAAAACTGTGTAATCATTATATCAAGAAGAACTGATGAACAGTGTCTGTTGTCATCACATATTTGTATTGTGTGTTTAACTGTTTAGGTGTCATAGGCTACTGTAAACCTTACACATTCATTACTCGTTCTTAAAAACCATGACTTGTCCTGCTGTTGCTCTGTATGTGCTGCCAGTTCCTCTTTACAACTACTGGCCTGTCTGCTCTCTGAAGCACCGGTACCTGCATTATGTCCAGCTTTGCAACAAACACACAAGCACAAATTCCATATAGATATGTGAACATAAACCCTCAGACATTAAAAAAAATTAACCAGCAAGAATAGAAAGTTGCAATCACCAAAGTTACAGCAAAACCAGATAAATAGACAGATTAAATCAAATTTCCTCATCAGCATTTAAACTAGACTAATAAAACATTTTCACTGGCAGTTTTGCATTTATTTGTGTTGGACAGGGACAGATATTGGCCCAAGTATTAAAATATCCACCTATCAGTTTAACACACGTATTAAAAGTAATTATTTTATTTTATCCAGGTTATATCAGGAAACTCCAAATATGACTCTCTGTATGTCAATGGTTGAAAAATACATTTGTAGTTTTATGTTTGGGCTAAAATGAGGTTTAACAAGCAACAAACCTCTGCAACATAAAGTTTTGACAGGAGATACCAGGGTCATTATTACCGCTACATAAAAGGCTCAGGGAGAATCTCAACCAGGTCATCATGTTATCTTCAGATAAAAGTTCCTCTTTTAACACAGCTGTCTCTCCTGTATTTGTCATGTACTAAACGGTTGACTCAAGTGATGTCGCGGGGTGACTGAACACCGCTGCTGGTGGAGGCTTTGAAAATACTTGAAATATTGCGCATTTGCCCGCCTCCTCTTCCTTTTCTTTCTCCTCTCTCTTCCCGAGTCCATTTGCGCCAGTGCCACTATTACTCTGCCTCTCTGTTGCTCCGCCTCCGTGCACTTTCGTGTTGATTAGTTTGAAAAGAAAACTTGACTTCGGACATTTTAACCAATCACCACAATTAGTGACAAAACTGACAAGCACGCATCGTTTTATTTGTGGGCCGGAGCCAGTTTCTTCAGGCCAATCAGCTGCAACAATGTAGTTTGCTGGGATTATTATTACATTATTCTTTTATTTTATTTTACACGCAGGCCAGTCTGGCCACTTAAGAGCCCAGGCCACCGTGAATTGTCCGGCTGCTCCCGACGGTCAGTCCGGGCCTGCCCACATAAGAATAAATAAGTTCTGAATCCAGTCTTTTTGAAAAAGAAGAACATCTCCTGGCTGATGGCACAATAATCGTTTTATTTGTGGCACAATATTTTTTGGCATTTGTTAGCATGAAATTGAATTAAACTTGCAAATGAGTTCAGTCACAACTTATTAGAGATGTGGCTGAAAGAGTGCATTATTTGAGGAAGCTTTTATTAGTCTGGGCTTTTTAATTGGCTATCTTCTCAGTAATTAATTCATATCAACAAGAAGCAAAGGAGCACTTTGCTGATTGGAGGCAGAAAAACAGGTTGGAAATTAGAGTGAGGTATTCATGGTATTTTCAAGGTGCCCAAAGTAGATTGCAGACAGTCTTGCAGTATCTTTGTCTGGGTCAACTCTTCCACATTGTGATCACCGACTGTCAGATCTGATTTGAGAAATGCAGGCTGTTGATTTTTATCATGTCTGATTTGAATGCTGTTACAGGTGGAAGTCAGCTGTAAGATATGATTTTCCCAGACACAATTTCAGCACATCTACCAAAGCTAAAAACAACCTTCACAGCAGATTCTTGAAGTTTTTCTCTTAGTATTATCTTGTGCTGATATGTAAAGAAGTTGCAGAGACCCAACTCAGGTTTAGTTTTCTAAAGTACTGTAGTTTCACACATTTCCCTCTCAGTCTAATATTGTATATCTGCAGTGACCTACTTTCATTTTCCAAAAGCTTTGCTTTGACATTTGTATCTGTCCCTCAGTGTAATACCTGCAAACATCAACATACACTTTTCTCATTTTTATAGCCCAGGGCTGCAGGATGGTGTGAGGTAGGAGTGTCAACAATATAAATCCAGCCTTAGATATGCCTTTATATAGTACTTCTATTGTTTTCAACTAAAAACAATTCTCTATTTTGAGTGAGCAAAATGTTTGTGTTTAAACAAAAGCAAATGTGAATACATACCAGCCTTTCTTTAGGCAGCCACTTTGCTGACAATAAAAACACTAACTGTTGACTTTGCAATGTTCGTCATTCTGTTGGTAAACTATTCTGGGCATCTACATTGTGTGTACAAAGCAAGGAGTGGGCAAACACCCCGGAGAGTTTGTGTTTGCATGACTGTGCGTGTGTGTTTACAGCACTTGTGCGTTTTGTCAGATCCGAGTCACCGTGTTAGGTAAGCAGCTAAAATCCAGGCTGAAAATATCACATGACAAGCTGCCCAAGGGGTACACATCCGTCTTCCTGTTAAAGAACCTGCTGTAATATTTACCCAGCATGCATCTCTCGTGACAGGCCTCAAGCTGCCACGTAACCCCTAAAGTAAACAGTTGGAGGTGGAGAGGAAGAGGTGAGGTTGAGGATAGAAAAGGAAAGGAGGGGGCGTCCACATGAAATAGTGGTATGGTGCATGTTGTGCATTTGAAATGTCCCAAGTTTGATTCCAGCAGGACTTTGGCTGTAAAATGAAGGGGTGAAAAGCCTGAAGGCAAACAGTGAAGCAGCACATGTAAATTAATAGGAGTTTTTTTTTTTAACAGATTAACAACTTGTGCAATATTTTCAGGTGTTTGCCGTGTTTAGGTTTTAATCCCAGAAGTTATACCCTCCAGGGCGCTCATGGGTGCTTCTCAAACTCATGCTGCAGCATGAAATGACCCTAAGAAAACACCAACATTCATAAAACACTATTTTCAGCAATATGAGGAACAGTTGTCCTTCAGCAAGTTGTATTAATCCCATACAAGCCTTACTTCCACATTAAATCTGTGTTTTTACATGGTGACTGAACACACAGGTGCAGCTTTAATCCATACATGCTCTATGTAATTTAAAACATGCTCAATGTAATTGATTTATTTTTACATCAAACTCCTTTTGCTTTATGTCTCTAACCAGTTTTAACCTTTTTAACCATAATACATTAAACAGACTTAATAGGTAGCTTGCCACTGGAAACACAAGGTCTTTTTTTTTTTTACCAAAAAAAAACAACAACTCAGCAGTAAGCCAGTCATGGTGATATGAATGTTTTATCATTAGGTTTGCTCACACCAAGGTTCATTAGAAGAGCAGGTAAAAATGCCAGCTGGGAGTTTCTTTTTCTCTGTCAGACAACAGACTGGATGTGAGCGCTGAAAGTCAGAAAGTTCAGCAACTCACCAAGGAATCCTTGAGACCGATCAGCAATGTTTTTAAGTCCCATCGGACACATTTTGGATTTATTTCTTCCATTCAGTGAGACTTATCTGAGATACTCAGCTGTGTTTTAATGAGTGATTACATCTTTTTTATACACAACCAGGAGCCCTAACAGTGACTTTTGTGTTTTAAAAAAAGAACTCTTTACTTCCCCCTATGAACCATCACATAAATGTCACTCCCAAAAATGGTTTCTTTATTACTGTGAAATTCTAAACAGACCCAGAAGCCTTCCCAAAAATTGTTTTTCCAGCACCGGTCTCTAAAGACTGTCTGGTTCATTAAAGGGTGAAGCTGAAGAAGATCAAGGACTAGGGTCTTTGTTTTTCACCACACACTGATTCTTTCAGTATCATGATAAGTTTAGCAGAAATTCGTTCAGTGAAAGCCGAGAAGATGAAACATGATACACATAAAACCCACATACCCGTGAAGACACGCTAAGCACCTAATGCTCCTGCTGTGTTACCAGTTGATGCATTATGTCTGTATATCAGCCAGACGATGAAAGTAGTCAGTGTTGTTAATTTACATACCATGTTACACATGATATAGATTGAGAAGCCAGGCAGGCTGACATATTCAGAAGGAATTGTAAATTCAGCATTGTTGTGGATACCTGTTTAAGATTGTGTCTCAAGACCGTGCTCTGATTCCCTAATATTACTGCTTTTATTGCATTAATTGTTTTAGTATGCAGTAAAATCCTTCTTTCTTCTATCTTTATCATGTTAAAAGCAGTTAAATGCATCCTTTTGTAAAAGATTGACGCTTGTATATGTTCCCCCCACCAGTAGTCCCTTTGATTTCTATTCTCTTTTTCTCTTTAGTTCTGTTTCTTTTTATGCTTTACAAGTTTCCTTTTAAGACTTCCATGTGTGTAACAATGCACAGCTCCCAGGCAGTCTAGCAGAGAGCTGTTATCATCTACAGACAGAGATACTTCTAATTAACTCTCTATTACAGCACAGTAGAAACAGACTAATCATGGTGACCTCTAAGGAACTTGGTCTGTAGGATATATTGTACAAATCCGATTCTGTCTTTATTGTTTTGATTCCAAATGCGACCACACTATGTGTTGGTGTGTTTAACAAGATAATACTGTTTTCAAGCAATTAGCACCAACAGAATTTCTACTGAAGAATTAAGTAAATGTGTAGTTGTCTAGACAGGTGCTATATAAAAAGGGTCCAAATCATATTTTTTGAACCTGCAATTCTATCTTTCGTTAGTCTTCTTAATATACCGTGTAACTACACACACATCTTTATCCTTTTAAGCCAGCAGTATAGCACAGCAGCAGAAATCTAATTTGGCATGTTCTCCCAAGTGCTGCTAGCAAATACCAGCTTGGAGAAAAAAAATGCCATTACAAATCTGGGAGGAGACATGATGTAAAAATGAAAACATAGTTGACAAACACAATTTCTTATTTCAGATACTTATGTTAGTGGACTTCTTGTAGTACAGTGTACACTACGTATAAGCTTAGTGTGGGAATAAAGTTTTATAGTAGCTGAGGAAGCCTTCTGTTTCTCCAGACTGAGAGCACCCTGACCACTGTCTACTTTTT
This sequence comes from Leptatherina wallacei, assembly GCA_028567055.1. Taxonomy (NCBI): domain Eukaryota; kingdom Metazoa; phylum Chordata; class Actinopteri; order Atheriniformes; family Atherinidae; genus Leptatherina; species Leptatherina wallacei. The sequence goes on along the minus strand of JAOXYM010000007.1, from coordinate 19,348,339 downwards.
CGAAGACTTTGAGTACTCCGTGTTCTCTATAGAAATAATACAGAATATATTTACATATCCCTCTAAGCCATTAACAGAAAGATGCACCATTCTGACGTTTTTCCCTCTAGGTCATCAGCACCAAATGGTTGTTGGTCCCCACTTTGTTGCCAAGTTAGCTCTCATTAAGAGGGAGAAGCATGTAAACTACAACATCTGGGTGTTTCCCAGTACTGTAGAAAATGTAACATTGGAAGTAACCAATTTGAGACATATCTGCCATTCAGCATGTTTTATTTGCTGTGCAAACTTTCACTCGACTTTCTCCATATATGGCACTGGCCCAAAACACTTCCACATGGCAATTTCTGACTATATTCCTTCATTTCTGTAAGCTGTAGTTGATGTTATATGTGTGTGTGTGTCTGTGTGTGTATATATGTGTGTGTATGTATGAATGTCTGCTTGTCCTCTGCTGTCACGTTTCCCCTTCCCCAACCTCAGGCCCAGCCAGGGCTCTCAGGAGTCATCCCCTGAAAAGGCATGACAGAGCCCCAGTGTTTGGAAATGGCTGCGCTGGCAGCGATAAGCAGTTCAAAGAAGGGAGCGCATTAATGTAATTGGCTGCCAGCAGCACATTGGCCTCATCGTCTCATATCCACACGCACTAACACACACTCACCACGCAGATTATTGGAGAGGAGTGTGAGAGTGTAGTGAGGATAGAGAGGATGAGAATGGAAGAATGAGAGGAAGAGAGATGAAGGGAAGGGCAGATAGAGAGAAGAGAGGAGGAGTCAGGGTCCTCATTGTGTTGCTCATTAAGCCATGGGAGACTCAGAGAGGCTGAGAGATGAGATGAGAGGTGTCAGAGTTAAATGTCAGGTCTGGAAGGGATGTGGCGGGCTTTCGAGAAGCCGCACACACACATGGCAACACACAGACACGGACACTTAGAGGTACAGAGGGGCTCCTCTTCTAAATGTACCTTCATATTATCCCCTCAACTTCCCTTCTCCTACTCACTCTTTAGTCTCTTCCTCTGTGCCTCTCACCTAGTTTGGTCCTCTTAATTTTCCATCCATTACACCCAAATTACTGGTGTCACTGCAAAATGAATTGTTGCAGCCAGATAGAAGCATTTCCACTAAATAGCCTCAACTCTTACCTACTGAAAGAGTGAAAGCTATTTCCTTCGGCTGATTTACAAGTCTCTGTGATTGGAGGAAGAGAAGAAAATGCCGGGTGACTTCCCTCACTGTTATGAAATGTTTTCACCAAAGGCAGCACAAGGCTTTGAAGTTTAGACTCTCGCCCTTGTATTTCAAACAATCTCCTCTTCTGTCTCTCCCTGTGAGTTCTCTACATGCACTTCTCACCCCTTATTCTCTTTATCCACTTTTTTGCTTCTGCTTCAACAAATACCATCCTCTAATTTTCATTCTTATTCTCTGCTCTTTGTCCTTTTGATCTCTGCCTTTTTTCCACTCGACAATCTTAAGTGATCTTGAACTAAAATCACAGACACAGATATTTAGCGACAAACTCGTGAAAAAACGACATCTAAAAGAAGTGGATATTCCCTCCGGAGATGGCAGGGACCACAGCATAGATGAAAGTGTCTCAGTTTGGCAGGATCATCTACACTATGTCAGCAGCTTTAGTCTGTAAAACAAATCAAACTTAAAGCAAAGTCTTTAAATAGGGATTTTTGTACATTCAGCGTGTGCACAGGATTTTCTCATAACAATCAATATTTGTGAGGAGAAAAACAAATCATATAACAGGAACAGAAAATACTCATTGTAATCGTAAGTAATTACACTGAGGAAATATAGGGAATTCTAAGGTTTTCTTTCCAGTAATTTCAATTTGATTGTCTGTTCTCAGTTGTGATATTGTTCAATCTATTGCGCCTGTTTTTCATCATTTTAGAGCTTTTCGTTCTTTTCCAGAGTACTTGTTAAAGCTTGAATTTATATAGAAGTGCTGATAATGACAACAACTTCATTATTATCAAAATATGAAAATAGTGGTTCTCAAAGTGACTCCTAGGGCTCAGAAAAATCCTGGAGGGACAGAGGTTTACCAAAAAATCTAACATAACTTCCTGTACTAACCAGTATTTAGTCCACTTGTACTACTCTATGAGTGGATTTCATGAGCATCAGCATCTTTATGTTTATTTATTCCCAATGCATGTTAAGTGTGTATAGTGCCCAGAGATGAGGCGCTGCACTGGCATCCTTTTAGAAACCACTGCACCTTTTTAGTGAGGCCTCGCCTTCCTTAATGAAAATCTCTGAACTCTCCAGAAAAGCATCACTGTTTTCTATCTCCTCCAAGGCGCAGATGGTTATGATTTCAACGGCATACATCTGTCTGTCTGTTAGCTACATAACTGAAAAAGTAATTGACAGATTTTGATGACATTTTCAGGTAATCTCCAAAATGGTATAAGAAACAAATAATTGGATTTGGGGGGTGATCACCGTCTGGATCCAGATGGTTTTTCTAACACTACAAATGCACACATTCCAATACCCCCTAGAACCGCACCCGAGGGGTCATTTTGACATCCTGCCGATGATCCATTTTTTTTATCATTTAGAATTAGATAAAGTTTTAATAAATCATTGGTTAATTGATTAGCATGTGGGGTTACTTTGGGCTTGTATTTCGAATAGAAAATGTCAATGAGCTAACATATAACTAAACGTAATAATTTTTTTAAATGTATGAGGGGGAACAATTAGGAAAAATATAATGCTAAAGTAAGGAAACAGAGCGCTGGATGTGAGATGAGGAGAGCTTAATAATGAACTCACGATGGGTCATTCTAGCATCGATGCATCTCTAGTAGAGGACATATGCATTCAGTGCAGTGCAGCCATGTGCAAAACATTATAAAACACAGCAACAGGTCATTTTCTTATTACTGGTAGATGATATAATCTGACCTTGTTTGACACAGATCTTGTTGATATTCTGGGTCTGTTGGTCCAGAAGGTTCAAAATATAGGGGTACTAGGTGGGCTGTTGGGGGTTTTATGAGGTGAGTCACCCTATGGCTTGGTGGAGGTCTGTGGTCTCAAAATGGTAGTTACTGTTGTTCTCTATCAGGAAACTGATCATTTAGGTGGAAATTGTCTCCTTAAAAATGAAAAAAAAAAACAGAATGGACTGAAGCTGTCCTTGGATCCCTCCTGGACCACAGCATGCAGGCAGAGATGATAGACGACAGGAGAAGTGCCATGTACTCCATTTTAAGCAATTGTCACAATAAAGCGGTACAAAGTTGATGAGTCAGGCACAGGTTGTTTGCAGTAGGAAAATCAAGCAAGAAGTGGGGCACTCTGTCTCTGTGGGGCGTTTTTAAATTACCCCATCCGGTTTCTACCTCTCCTCTTCTCCACACACATACAGTAGCAGAATAAACTCACAACTATCCTGTCCTGTGACTTTTAAACGTTAACCTTATACTGACTCAAACAGCTCCCTCATTCCAAACCCTTTTTCTGGTAAGGCAATCTTCCGTGTGTAAAATCCTCTACAACAGGGGTGTCAAACTCAAATTCATGGTAGGACAAAATGTAAAACTGGTCTACTCTGATGTGTCCGAGCCAGATACCTGCACCTATTCTAGGATGCTTGTCCTGAAATGTCTGGGCTCTGAGCTGAGGAAGTCCTCAGGATTGAGTGAAGGTCTTCATCAGTCAGACGTCTCCTGTGAGATGTTATGATTCCTGTCGGTCCTGATTGACGCTCCAAAACACCAGCAGAGCATTCTGGGATTCGTAGTGTTAGCGGTACATGAGCTGTATAAGACCGGCGGGCCAGCTTTAGTAGTTATGTGGTATTGCCTCGCGGGCCAAATATTATTACACTGGGGGCCAAATTTGGCCCATGGACCAGCGTCTGACACCTATGCTCTAAAAAATGACAGAAATGATCAAAACAAAAACAGAAAAGCACTCTTATGGAAGTGGACACTAAATATTGCTTGTGTGAGTTGTGCTTATGTTACCAAATGTGTTGGATTTTTGTTGTGGGCTGTGTCAAACCTCACATGAGTGGGAGCACTTTTTGATGAGGCACGGGGATAAAGCCCTCTCCAGTGCTGCCAGCATTATCCTGCTAGAGATATGTGCTGGCTGTTGATTTAACTGAGGGTGCAAATTTAATCTGATTAAATTGAAATTATAATATCATTAGCACATGGGGAGAAAAAAGTGCTTCAAAAGGCAAGCCATGTTTGTGTTTTATTTATGATGTATTTATGTAACCGTTAGGAAGGTCCTTTGAAAAATCTTCACTCTAAGGGTCTGTCTGTTTGAAAATGTGTGAGCACCCCTTTGCTGAATTGCATCTGTCTGTCTTCAGGCCAGCCCTTCAAGTTAGACCCAAAGACAGCCCACAAGAAGCTTCGTCTGTCCAACGACTGTCTGACCATGGAGAAGGATGAGAGTTCACTGAAGAAAAGCCACACCCCGGAGCGTTTCAGTGGCACAGGCTCCTATGGAGCTGCCGGTAATGTCTTCATTGACAGTGGGTGTCACTACTGGGAGGTGCTGCTGGGAGCATCCACATGGTAAGAAACACAACCGTACACTAGTGTATTATATAAGCTTGTAAGGCGGTTTGGTAAACTGGAATATCTTTCTTTTGGGAGTTTAAATTTAGGCTGTTATGCAAACTCCACTCACACGCAAACAACAGAGCTCACTCAGCACCGTCAGTGTCTACTCTTATCTTAATTATGTTCCCCTACTAATTGGCTGCAATATAGATGCAGGAACACCCCAAGGATTTTTCTCTATCTTGTGTGTCCTTAGCATTTGATAACTAAAGTCATCATAGGGGACACTTTTATCAGATAACTAATGTGCTCCAAAATGTTTCTTCCCTGCAGGTATGCCATCGGCGTGGCTTACAAATCAGCCCCAAAAAACGAATGGAGCGGCAAAAACTCATCCTCATGGGTATTTTCCCGCTGCAACAACAACTTCATGGTGCGGCATGATGGTAAGGAGATGCTGGTGGAGGCGAGCCTGCAGCTGCGGCGGCTCGGTGTGCTGCTGGACTACGACAACAATTCACTGTCCTTTTACGATGCCATGAATTCCCAGCACATTCACACCTTTGAAATCTCCTTCCTCTTGCCCGTTGTACCCACTTTCATGATCTGGAACAAGTCAGTCATGATTCTCTCGGGGCTGCCTGTCCCAGATTTTGTTGACGGGGTGGCCTCAGATCTTCAAGAGCAACAACAGCAACAAATGGGCCTCTGCCGACAAGAATCGCCATACTTGACGGGAATGAAAACTTGCCACTAACTGGTCCGTTGACTGAGATGTTTGATGATTGGGAGATGACAGATGCTGACAGTGTGACTGAGTTCTGCTCTAAGGCTCAGACGTGAACAAGTTGCAGTCTTGGAAAGTGTTGGAAACATGCACACCAGCCTGGAAAGACATTAGTCCTGTTAGTATGTTGCCATTTTATGTTTTGCAAATCCATTAGCATATGAGAACAAGGTCTCTTGACTGAAAACAGTGTATGTAAAATTCATTGGATGCCCTGGAGTCTCTGGTAAAAAGAGCTTTTGTCAGTCATTGGGCAAGGCTGACCTTGCTGTTTTCAGGACCATTTGACCATCCTTTTATTTTATTTTTCTTTTGACTTGATCCCTAGGCTGAAGACCAAAGTGAGAATCCTCATGTAAGCCATTGAAAGTATGAAGTTGCATCTTATGAACAGTGAGATCAGATCCGTTTCAAATGCTGTAAAAATAAAAAGTCCACATTGAATTACAGAGGAGGCTTTGACTAAACATAACTACAAACATTTTAACTTGATTTTAAATGTAAAAAATGTTATCTAATTAGATTTAGTGACAATTAGAGTAAACAGAATGAAACAAAGACCAAATAAAGTTGACAAAATTATCAATGTGGTAGAATTTTAGCCATAAAGGCAACAGTTAAATGAGAAGGATAACACTCACATCTCTTAACTTTACCAAGCCCAGTTAGTGCCATTAGCGGGGTTAGCAACATAACGGGAACAAGATAACAGACTAGAAACTAAAACGTTTTTTGTTTTTGTTTTTTGTTTTAACTTTCGAGATGCTGCGATTGTCAGGCTAGACCGGAGCACACAAGCAAAAACATCTTCACAGGTACAGTGCAGCCTCCAGCAACTAGACATATACTTGCAGTCTTATATACAAAATAACAGAAATAATTCATTTTCCCTGGTCTTATTAGTTACAAAACTAACTATGCATTTTAAATCTTGTTTGCTTTAAGCAATGTGGTGGTTTATGATTCCTGCATATTTTCCTCTCAAGACACAGTTACGTCTTAGTTTGTTATTTTTTTCCTCCTTTTTTATGCACTGCAAATAGTAAATGTACACAACACTAACACAGTTATCATAGGAAGTTTGAAGTAAAACTGTGGTCAGACTGGTTAAATATTTGATATGTTTGATATTGTATATTTCTTTTCTTCAGCTCAATACATACATATCATACTAAAGTAACATACATTCTCACAATACTTCTTTCAGGTTGCAATGACACAAAATAAGAAACATTTTAGGCAATTGTGGTATTGGTTTCCCAAGAGGAAAAAAAATCTGAAAACATTTCAGCTCTAAATGCAGATATATCATTGGAGTCTATTTTACTGTGTTTATTAGACGATGTAATCATATTTTATCAGATGCTGGAACTGGACTTTTAAATATTCTGTTGCCACTGTTCATGCGATGTACCTTTGGTAGCTGAAAGTGATGGTTCTTGAAGTCCTCTCTTTGATCTTCATCCTGGATTTGGCCCATCAGTTCTGTTTTTATTGGTGGGTTACAGCTTCCAGGTTCCAGGAAGTGTTAGCATTGCTCCTGAATATTGTATAAATAACATCAGAAGGGGCAGACTTGCATCATGTGACTACTTAACTTGTATAATAAGAGATTTATTGAATACAAGAGAGGAAGAAAAGTGTTATTTATGGAAAAGAAGATGGTTTACTTTTATTATTAACTGCAACATGTTCATGATGCACTTTTTAATGAACACTATTTGCCCTCTCTGTGTAGTGAAATAGATGGAGCTAAGTTGCAGGTTTGTAATGGGGAGGGTAAGTGATAATACAAGTCTTCTCCTGGTTATGTTATCTCATTCTGTTTTCCTACTTTTATTTACAAAATAATTACTTTTCTGGAATTCATTATGGTTACCATAATACCCATATTAAAAAAGATAGACGAATACTTTATTGATCCCGAAGGAAATTTTTAAAAAAATGTTAAAAAATGTTGTACAACAAAACTGATAGCTTTGCTGAAACCTAACATGGTCACTCAGAGCACTTTGCAATAATACAAAAATGACTACTGTAAAGTTAAAAAGGTTTTTTATTCTGTTTCAAATGCCACCAAGGACTTGCCCTCCCTATTAGATTTTTCAATAGTATTCAGTGAAGTTACCTTGTTTGGAAAAGGGATGTGATGATATAATGATAAACTAAAAAAGAAATGTACCCTACTCTTGACTTTTCAGGGACAAAGAGAGTAAACACTTAAATTTGTTGTCTGTTGAAATGTCATAGCATGATTGTGTTTTCCTCTGTGATTTGTTAACCCACAGATGCACATACACACACCAACACATACCATGCTCCATTCAGGTTGGTTTTGTTGTGATAAATGCATGGCACATTGTAGTTTTCCAGGGTTTACTGGCTAATTTCTCTGTCCAGTTCACTAAATCTCATTTCTGCATTCATCTGAACATATCCTGACAGCAGAGAGATCTCCAGTCTTTTTCAGTCCTCCATTGCTCTTCAAATAACACCATTCCTTGCTTTTTTTTTGTTTGAATTTCAAAGTCTCATTTTGGTGACAGTCTATTGGGTTTGACATTCAGGTAGCAGCTCAGATTCAGACAATCAAATGTGTGTGTCATTCTGTAGTTTACGCAGATTTAGGAGATAGCATAGCAGGGAAAGTTAGGATTGTAGCTAACCGACACTGGAAGCTGAGTTAAAAAGAAAAGATGCCAACTTTTAATAGATTTGGCAAAACATCACACCTTATGAATACTTTCACCCACTTTGCTCATCATCATGTTTGTCCTAAATGTTGACTGTCATGAAACATGTCACCTCTGGCAGGTTAAGATTTCATTGCCTTGAAAAAGCAAACACAGTGCAAGGACACACTGATAAATCATATGCTGGTACTTGTATGAGTAAGCTTATTGATATTTTCCGATGAATAACTAAAATCCAGCTGAATATGGGCAGTAAAAACACAGTATTGGTGTGCCTCAGCAAAGGAAACTTCCTTTTTGATGGTGTTGATGGCTAGAGATAATCCACATGTAAACAGTAACAGTGAAATCTGTTATGAGAGTTTTTATTACTGTCATGGAGATAAACAAATGTTTTCGGACTTCCAGATACCCATGGATCTTGTTGAATAATGTCAGTCTCAGGCTCAACTGTGTGTTGATTTATTATCTGGACTGACAAGCTCAGTTCATCTGTGCAAGTGTGCTTGGCTGGGTCACTGCATGATTATATGACCTTGCTGCTGGTTCATAAATCTTATCTTATCAATGAGGTTTCTTATCAAGTAAAACATGCTATTTGTGTTTTATTTTTACAATGAAAAAAACATGTCAAGAACAAACAAAAATCTCATTGCCATGCATATCAGATTGTTTGCAGTGCTCTTTTTTGTGTCACAAGTCAATCCAGTAAAATATATATGGTGAATGATTTTCAATAGCTACCCACTCCTTGTAGTGCAGTGTTAATACCCTAGAAACAATGCAATAGATTTTCATTTTTGCTTTTGTTTGTGTAATTTGGGGAACTTGTTTTTTTTGGGGTCTTTTTTTTTGTTGTTTGTTTTTAAAGGGTTTTTTTGTAATTGAAGAGAGAAGCGCTCCTCTCCTCTTTGGCACTGGGACCTTGATAAACAGCACAAAAATAGCAGTTTTGCCTTGAAACAATGCTTTCTGTTTCCATAGAAGAGATACTTTTAGCCAGAGAGGAATGTAAATCATAGGGGGGAAATATATATTATATAAAGTTGTATAAATACAAAATATATATGAAACAATGTTATTTATGTGAATTTAAGTCCAATTAAAAGTCTGATCCCAAAAACTGTCGGAGTTAAGATTCTTTCCCAGTTGTATTGCCTTCCATTACAGAAAACACTGTTTGAAAACTAAGTGATTGTCCACAACAACTCCTGAAAAAATGGCCAAAAGAAGGAGTTAAAAAAAATTCTATAGCTTTATTTGTATAATCATATAATTATTATTCTCATTTAGTTTTCAGCCTGAGGGATAATACCTCTGTCTTTAAAAACATTCAATTTCCCTTAACATGTAAATTGCATCAGAAAAGCGTAAAACCCACTAGAAAAATCCTTTTATTTGGCAAGTGATGCATGAATGGTCCATTTGACAGCTTAGAGGGTTTCCATAAACTTATCATTTTAAATGCATCCCAAAGGGCATGACATTGATGGCATAGTGAAGTGGCCAGACTCTGGCAGGTCATCCAGAGCTCAGGGTGGAGTTAGAGGGACATTACCCGCTTAGTCTTCATCTGTCATATGTGGCAAAAGTTCCTCAGTTCTACATAGATCTGAACTGCATGCGTCCCAGCACCGCCTACAAGCATGGCACACATTCACATTGACCCTGAAACGATGAACAATATGTTCGCTCATTTTGCAGTTAATTTTTATTGAGGAGACAGGACTGTTCTGACCATGTCAAGAGGATCCAAATGAATCTCAGAGCATTGAGTATTGTTGTCACTCAACATATAGAATAATGGGGGGAAATTACTTGATAATAATATATACAATATGTCAGTGTAATATGTTTTGGTTCTGTGTAAACATCAGTCAGGAATTTCATAGCATCCAGGATGTTTCAAGTCTGAACCAAAAGGTGAGATAGATAAATTTAGCTTTTGCAGGTATATTTGAGTACAGATTATTACAAAAATTATGGGGACAGAGAATTATTGTCTCTCCTGCAACATCCTAAAAGATGTCACAGAAACCTATCAATCATTATGTACCAGGCCCTACATGGCTACCCCAGCTGAAGACATTATTTGTATGCATAAGGAAGCAGGAAGGTCACCAGAATTATTTTTTGAATGATGAAGAATAAGATACAAATACATTTACACTCAATGGAAAAATAAGTCATACATTGATAATATTTCACATTGAGCTTAGATGACAGTTTACTTGCATAATCTTGATAACGCTTTGCGATGTCAGCCTAATTGATAGGTTTCTTGAGGCTACACATTGCGTGTGTGGATATGCTCTTACCCTCTGTTAAATATTACTGGGTCATGCAGATTTGCTTTGACTTGGTCTCACCAAACATAGCTGATATCTGATCACAATTTTCTTTCAGCCACAATTTTTCTTCAAGATGATGTTTCACTGTTGTCAGAGGTGAACCAATGTTAGACTACTCCTTAGTGTTCAGAGGATTTGTTCTTACCCAAGAACGTATCTTGGGTTAGAAAACATGTCAGAAGGACTTAAAAACAAATTTGCTTCAATGCTAAAAATTCTATTCAAATTTTCTGATATCTTTATTAAAACAAACTATGGCATACGCATTAGCAGGCTAAGGTAATGCTGGTTATGACTTTTAATAAGAAGTTCCCTTAGCTTGCATTTTCTGAAAAGGGGAGTATTAAGGAAACCGCTGTGTCTACACTGTATAGAAAGCAGCAACAGGATACATGACATTATGAACACAAGTGTTTTGTACTTTTCTAAAGCCATTCTGGGTTTTTACTGAATGATTACAAGCCTGGGTGACTTTACTCCATTTAGTTTAGTGGATTGGTTTAAGTGTTGGGCCAGTGATTGGAGCTCTATTTACCTTTCCATGTGTGAAAGATAAGCTGGCAGGAAAATGTGATACTCACTCTGCATCTGCTTTTTCACACCACTAGCCAGCAAGGAAGCAAGCTGTTGAAGCAACCCATAATTACATTTCTAATTGCAGAATAATTAGGACTCCCCGTGTAGCTCATTAAGTCATTTGTCACCAAAGTCTCTAATGTGGCTGACAACAACTTCCTAATTACAAAGACTGAATAACCTACAAGGTGGGAAGAATTATTATTATTATTATTATTATTATTAGTCTACTGGGTACCTGTCAAGAGAAGTCAAATGGATTTTCACAAAATCTTGCAAACACATGTGTATGGTTAAATTTACACAAATTCGCTCTCTCAACCCACTCCCATCAGAAAGTAGTTCAAGATAATCAAACATGTTTATAGTCAATATAAATTAAAGTAATAAATAGATTAACTTGTAAATGAGACTAATTCGTGGTGTTGCTGGTACATTATCAGATTTCGACACAGCAGATACTTTGTTTCACACTACCAGGAAGCCTTCTGTGGAAACCATTTGGAAAAGAGGAGACACTATCAAGAAGTACACAGCAGGTGATTGACAGAAGCAACTATCTTAGGGCACAAACAAACTTCAGCCACTCAGGAGAGGCACACAGGACCACTTGGAGATGGTCATTGAACAAGAACCAACATGATTGATTGAAATGAACAGGTGACCTGTCCAGGGTGTACCCTGCCTCTCGCCTGCTAAATGCTGGGATAGGCTTCAGCTCCCCCGCCACCCTAAATTGGACTAAGCGATATAGAAAATGGATGGATGAATCACTAGTTGTTGCCACACCAAACTTCTGCCGATAGCATGCCAGTGTGGGACTCTCACAGGTTTGAGCTTTTCAATTTTGGCCACAGACAGACAGCTTTGGGTTTGTCAACAAGGATTATTGAAATCATGATTTTGCAAATCTAATAAGAGTTGAGTTGTTTTGTATGGAAGGAAGCTATAGCAACTAACATGTGACTTGTCCACTAACACATGAAAATTATGATAAATTTTCATTGATCTCCTTATAAGACAGCAAACAAACCAAAGTAGCGAATCCTGTCCAATTCTCTACAATTGAAACGTAATTTGTTGTTGAGCAAAGCTTAATTTTGGACTTAAGTTTTGAGTTTATGTTTAGCCAACAATGTTTTCAATGATGTTGCAGCTTTTTCAAGTCGTGTTGGTTTAACATTCTCTATGTTTCAATGAGAGCAGTAAAACTGGCAGCTCTTTAAATAACATATAAAATAATGCCCTACTGCCCTTCGACTGAATAAGTCATCCATTTCTGCTTATATTAAGCTTTATAGCATTTCTACTAATAACCTAATAAATTGTGCAAACAATAATTAGCAGAGCAAATGCACAGCCACAGTCATGGGGTGCCATTTTTTGTCACTTTCTCAACTTTCTAATGATTTACTATAAGCTAGCACTTTCTTCACTATATATACAAATGTTCCATTAACATCCACTTAATTCAAACCTCTTGACATAATCCAGCCAGATTTGTCATCCATTGTGAGCAACCATCTGTGTGTCAGTGATGCATCATCACAGTTTGGGTCTGTCACAGCTACTTGCACAGCTGGATATAATGAACTACAAATCTGCATCTTGCCCGTGGCACTGTGTCACATTCACACACCTGCTCCAGCTGCAATCTCAGTACCTGCCCAGTGTGTAGTGATATCCACACACACGCACACACACACACAAAGTGGTAATTTCATTACCATCTGTTTAAAAGAAAGGGAGCCACTTTATTTAAATCTGCCTGATTTAGAGGCTGATCTGCTCTCACATGGGAGAGATTGCTGGTTTGGGTAGGAGTGCAAGTGTGCCCAATCCTCAGTCTGTTTTCTAAGGCGCCTGCTTGAATGTGGGTGGCTGCATGTGTATGATATTGTTTTCTTTCCTCTGCTTCATTTTCAACTATTTAACCTTTTATTTACCAATTTAACCAGCTTAAGGGTATTTCTTTAAAGGCTGAGGCTCCTTTTCACTTTTACGTTGAATACATTATGCATATTAACATGAATGTGCCGCTTTTTTTACTTATTGAAACAAGCAGAGGCTACTTTTATCTTATAAGAGAGAATGAATTAGCCTTTCATAAAACAGAATAAAACTATCTCTCTGCTTGCAACTTCATGGAAAAGAGCTGTGAACTCAGAGAAATGAGGAAATAACTGGCTGTAGATCACTCTATCCACTCACTCTGTGTCTGTCAGACACAACCTGTCAATCTCTGACATCAACACAAATGCACATTCTAGCACTCTCACTGCACGCAGTCAATATCTAGATTAATCTCTAAGGGTAGAATCAATCAACACACACCAAACATCCCAGAGAGCCCTGAAGGCCTGATGAACCTGCTGAAAGAAACCGACACACTAAAGTGCTCGGATCTGCAGAAATCTTGGCCTTTCCATCTTTCCCCATGAATAAGACAGGGTGTTAGTTTCATAGAGACATTATTGCAGTCACTGACATATTGACAAATAGTTTGGGTGAACAATCTCAGGAAATTGTGAGCAAGACTAAGGGTATTCTCTACTCTAGTTCTTTGTTACATCCTCTTACTGTCACAACCCGATATTGTGAGGTGTTTGGTCTAACAAAATAACTCATATGAGATTTTCCTTGTTATAGTATAAAAAATAGCACACTCATCCAACAATTGATCTATGCCACCATTTTCTATGCCCGCTTTATCCTGTTCAGCTTTGCGGGCAAAGTGCATACTTAATAGATTATTCCTCTCTTTTTTCCTGCCTCATGGTAGCTTTAGCCTCAAGCATCCATCTTGAAAAATGTCATATGTTTGGTGAAAATCCTGTTTTTTTTACCATGTGGTTAAAAACCCATTTGGTTTTTTTGGGGGGTTTTTTTGGTGTGTTTTCTTTTTTCTTTTTAAAAAGACATGTAAGTTAAACAAGCAGTAAACACCATGATGAGGATCATCACCTTGAAATGTGGTAGTGTACTTCCAAGTTGAATTCATGGATTTAAACAGCCAGGGTTTAATGCAAGGAAACCCAACAAGTTCTGTCAACTTGAAGCAAAGTTCTCAGAGCTGGTGAACAGTTTTGAATTTAGAGGCCAATATTAGTCGAAGCAGTCTAGTGTTAGCTGTCGGTGAACATATCATTAGCTTTACAACAAGTCTTGCAATCAAAACAATCATATAGGTCTTTTGGTCATACCATTAAATGTGACCCAGAAAAGGCATCATGTAGAGTTACACCCCATAAAGTAGCAGGATGTATTTAAGACATTGGAGCATTCTCAATTATATTCCTTTAAAGGTCCCATATTATGCACTTTATTCCCAAACTTAAACAATTCTCTGATATATCATTTAAATCTTGGCACCCTGCTTTGGTCGA
>JAOXYM010000007.1:19257775-19281658 GCA_028567055.1 Leptatherina wallacei | reverse complement strand
CGATATTTCTTTCGGAAGACCAGAGAGAAGAGCATTACAGTAGTCGATTCTGCAGGTAATTAAAGCAATAATTAAAATTTCTGATTTCATTTTTGAAATGGCCGCACTTTAGCAATGTTTTTCTGATGATAAAAGTCAATCTTTGTTGTGTAATGAATCTGGTTTACAACGTTTAAATTTGAATCAAATAAAACACCAAGACTTTTTACTTTTTCGGATGGATTGAGGGCCAAAGCTTTCAGTTAATCGTTTGGTGAAATCAAATCGAAGAAAAAAAACAGTAGAACTCATAGCTATGCTTAATGGTGAAAGTATGAGCATTTCCACATGAACAATGGGAAGGGAACTCAAAGGATGAGGATGAACAGCTCTGTAGCCATAAGAAAACCACTAATCAGTGAAGCTAACTAGAAAAAAGGGCTTCAGTTTGCTAGGGAGTATAAAGATCGGACTGGAGCAATGGAAGAAGGTCATGTGGTCTGATGAATCCAGATTTACCCTGTTTCAGAGTGATGGGCACATCAGGGTTAGAAGAGAGGCAGGTGAAGTGATGCACCCATCATGCCTAGTCCCTACTGTACAAGCCTGTGGGGGCAGTTTATGATCTGGGGTTACTGTTGGTCAGGTCTAGGTGTGCCCAAAGAATGAGGTCAGCTGATTGCCTGAATATATACTATACTGAATGACCAGGTTATTCCATCAAAGGATTTTTTCTTCCCAGATTTTCTTCCAAGATGACAATGCCAGGATTCATCGGGCTCAAATTGTGAAAGAGTCCAGACCTGAATCCCATTGAGAATCTTTGGGATGTGCTAGAGAAGGCTTTGCGTAGTGGTCGGACTCTCCCATCATCAATACAAGATCTTAGTTAAATATGAATGCAGCACTGGACGGAAATAAATCTTGTGACATTGCACAAGATTGCTCGATGCTTATCGAAACAATACCACAGAGAATGTGTGCCTTAATACAAAGCTAAAGGCAGTACAACAAAATATTAGTGTGTGACCCTTTTTTTTGTGGAAGGGGGGGGCAGGCAGTGTATATGTCTGTGAGTCATATTAGGAACAAGATGTTTTAAGATAAAACATGACAAGGATCTCATTCAGTGACATGACAGGGGGACTGAGTGTGTTTGAGACATGATGTAATGCATGCACTTTTGTTAATTCAAATGTATTTGTTGCTCATTTAGCTGCTTGAAGCATTTGTATGATCAATAGTTAATGAAGCCTAAATTTAAGCTGAGTCAGTCACTGACTTTGATCCGCTTCAGCATCCTTCACTTTACAATAAAGCGTAACAAGGGTATGATATAATCATTATGCGTGCAGGCATGATAAAACCTCATATTTAGCTTGCAAGTAATAGAGCTGCCAAGTGACAAGATCACAGCAGTAAGATGCAGAAAACAAGCTAAAAGACACCAAGAAGATTAAACTATTTTAGAAAAACTCAACAGGCACCAGTAAAACTAGGTCAACTGCATTTCTAAAGATGTAGGCTGTCTGAACTCTGTCTCCTTGTGAGCAGATGCTTTCAGACAGCCTGCAGTTAAAACACCACCAACATGTCTGAAGATTCCTGGGGTCATATGTCTTAATCTAACCTAAGCATGTTCAGCCTCACAGCAAATAGTATACAAAACTTCCTAAATCCTCAGATAGTGAGTATGTGTTTCCCATTGGTGCACCTTCTATTACTTCACAAAATACAGCTAGCTGCTCAAATAAACTGTAAATAAAGCCAGTTTTAAATTTCTAAGCATTGTTTAAATACAAACTGATTGTAAATGACATTAGTAAGTCAACTATGTAGAACAATCAGTAGTTTTTGACAAACAAGACTATTTAATTTAATGTAATATCAGTTTATTAAGCCCTTAGAGTTCAGTTTAAAAAAATAACAAGTTATACCTAGTTGTAAAGGTGACTAATCAGGTTTTCCAACAATGTATGATACAACGCCAGTTGGTATTATTTAAAAGGGGAAATAATCGACCAAGCACAAATTTCCTTACTTTTTGTGCGGATTTTGTAAACATTATTTTTTATGTAATGGTAAATTAGACACAGTCTTTAACGGTGTTCGATTTTTGGATATCTTAGCACATAGTTTTCAGGTTCATATTAAAACTGATCATTTAAAAAATAACAAGTGTTCAACTCAATAAAATCACAAGGAAGCTGTTGGTGTAAGTTGGTTAAAAAGCCAATGATTGGCATCATTTTCAATGCAACATATGAGCAACTCTGAGACTTCAGCCATTTCTTCAAGTGTTCTAGCAGTAGATTTAATCTGACTTCCTCACTGCGGCTGTGACCAGCAGGACGCACCCACTGAGTAGTTCACGTACCTGCGCTCTCTCAACAGTCACCACATGAGGCAAAGCGCTCAGTGACAAAACATGGCGCGGTTAAGCGAGCATGGGATTCGCCTCAGTTCTGTAAGTCTTTCAAATATCATCCATGTATGATTTGTCGTCTTCCATACGAAGTTTGCTTTGAGTCACTACAGGCTAAGATAGGGCTAATGAGCCAGAAATACACTGACTGTTTTTATCTGTTTTCCAGATGAGTCCTTCCTTCCTCAACAGCAACTCCACAAGTCACACCTGGCCTTTCAGCGCGGTGGCAGAATTAATAGGTGGGGCGTCAATAATAAGATTAAACTTTAATCTTGTGCACCTGTACTCGCTTGTTGTGCTGGTATATGGTTTCATTTCATGTGCTCTTCCGCTGTCTCTCGCTCTCTTTCTCTCTCTCTCACACACACACACACACACACACACACAAGCACTTACACACTTAGACGCACACATTGAGCAGACTTTGTGTTGCTAAAATGGACTGATGGACTTCCTCTTTCAAACCTTCGACTTTTCCGCCTCACACCTTAAACTGCGTCTGTTTTAGAGCCTGCACTGCGTGTAAAACACACGTTTAATGCTTTAAAGTAAAACGCGAGTTGTTTGCTTTTTGTGTTGTTACTCATCCCTTTAATCTGAAATGCTTTTTATTAAATCCTATAAACCTCCCAGCTTTGGTAACATTTTCTGTACGCGCTAAACGTATCATTCTTTGTATTGAACTCCGTTTAAACATGTAACACAGGTTGTTCTGGACATAAACGGTCGATCACTGGTGTTTTCACGTGACTTAAACCGTCCATATTTGTGCTGTCAATATTGCCATTCCTCCACTCTGTGCGCTCTCATTGGTTTACACGTGACGGCTGTTTGTTGGCTGCTGGGTTTCAGCAGGAACTGCACGGGGCTGTACTAAAGATGCACCACTGAATGTTACAGCACTCCTGTATGAGCGTAGAGGAAGAACAAGAACAAGTCACAAATTAATCTGACAGATCAGAGTTTACATGGCCCATTTCCAAAACTGTTGGCACTCAACACTGTGGATCTGTAGCTTGTGATCTGTTTACCGCCCAGCTGCTTCAGTCCTTGCATATCAACCACTGAAAACACTGGGGCTTTTTGGAGAATAATGTAGATTAGCATTTTAGTAGATTAAATCATTCACAGCAAAATAACCACAGTTCATACTATTCCCTCAGTTGTTAAAGGAGTGCAATACACAGGTAATTGTGCTGCCCAAACATGGTAGAGATGTGATGCTGGCACGAAATGCAAAATTAGCCTCTTTTTTGTTTGTTTGTTTGTTTGTTTGTCTTTTTGATAAGTAACCTACATTTTCTAATTTGCTCATACAGTAATAGGTTAGCAGTCATTTAGGAAGAACCTTTATACAGAGTGACACAGATGTGAGGTTGTGTTTACCCAGTGACACTTAGACATGCTTGCTTGTTTGTTTGTTTTTTGCTCTAGCGGCCTTTATTTGAAATTTGAAATTTCCCTGTCTGGGATTATTTGACAGTAACTGGACATAAATAGGGTTCAGAGAGAGCAGGGAGAGAGGGAGTGCCCCAGAGTGGGACTCGAATATGGACCGGATGCACCAAGGAGCTGTAGCCTCTGTATGGAGTGGCTGCTCAACCAGTTGAGCTACACACCCTGACACTGAGATGTGTGAACGAAGGAAGTTGGGGCTCAAACCAGCAACCTACCAATCGTAGGACAATATCTGTACCTCCTGGAAAAACAATCACCTATGTTGAAAAGCTCAACTGTATCTGTTTAAGAAACAGTGGTGCTCGAAGCGTTGATCCCCACAGTAAATTCTAACTTCACATTTTCTTAAGTGTTCACTTCCAGCTAAACATTTTATATTTGGTCTGACTATCGAGGTGTAACAACACTTAAATTTGTTCATTTATGGTGTGAATTTAGTCAGTTGTAGGTTGAAAAGGTCTTCTATCTGTAGGCCGAAAGGTGGTCTACACAAAGATGTCATGTGCTGTCTTCCTCTCCGGTGACAGTAAAATCACAATGTTGAGATTAAAGCAGCACTACTGAGCTTTTTACATCATTTTCACTTTGGCACCCCTTAACGATGGCTAATTCATCATCCATCTTGCATCCTGTCTTTTCTCTGAGCTCTCTCCAACCAGTAAAAGTCAGTCCAATGTTGGTTCTTGATCTCTCACTTTCGCCTTCTTTTCCTTGCTTCTTCACCTGTTACTGGTTCTCAACAGGTGCCGTAAAGCAAAACATGGCTGTCAATTGATGCCCTAGGCTGGAAAAAAAAAGTTGTGATGTGCAGTTCCTTTGGAACTTTAGAACAATGATGGCTCCAGGGCCCTCATTTATCAATCAGCCGTAGAAACATTCCTAAATTTCATCCTATGAATGAAATTTAGAATGTGTGTAAGTACAAAATAATCCGGATTTATAAACCATGCGAAGGCCAGTCGTATGCACGGTAGTAGGAAATCAGCTGTTGATAAATCCCATATGTACTAAATCACCTGCTCGTGCCCGTGCATGGTCATTTGCATTCAGAAACACCCTCATTTAACCATATTTAGAGACATCACATCACTTTAGACGTCATGCAGAAATCACTTGGGTTTCTGCTCGGAGTGGTGGAGAAAAAAAAAGAAGGAATTTCTGCTGAGTTTGAAGCCAATCAAAGATCTTTGTTTAGTTCACTCGTTCAAGTTCAGTTAACATTTATTTTAAAAGAGACATTTGAAGCTGACTTGCCAAAGTTTAAGTGCAGGAGATTAATATTATTTAAGAATCCTCTGAAACTGCCCCAAAAAATTAAACTAACACACAATGAATAAACGCTGCAGAGAGAAATGAGAGCACTAAATGATTCGGGATCAAGAGGAGATCTTTGTCATTTCAAACCATTGAAATGACAGAATCAAGAAAACTTCCCCCTCAATGTTGTATTATTATCCTGAAGCTCTTCGGTTAAACTTGGCTGTTTTTTTAAATGTTCTGTAGAGATGAAGGAGCCTTGATTTGACACAACTCACACACACATTCCCAGCATCATAGCAGCACTGCTTTCATCTGGTGTTAGTTCCAGAGAGATAAATGTGTTTAGGTCAAGGGAAAAGACGTATCCAGCACGGATGTGAGGGAATGTCCAACCTTTCTCCTGTCTCATGCAGGTGACCAAGTTTGAGATATTTGTTAACTTCAGATCAATAATGCTTAGTTCTCACTTGTATCATGGCTGTCTTTTGTAATTTTTTGAATAATTATAATTTTGCCGAAACAAAGAATGAGTAATAATAAATGCCAAGATCGCTGCAACACCTGCAGAAATGATGCAGTTTCCCTGTTCTACCACTAAAATCAATGCGTAAGCATGGTCAGGGCCGTTCTTATATTTAAGAACATTTTAAGTTAAAAGTACATGATGGTAAATTCCACATTTTGCGGGAAAATGTTGTCACGCACAAAATACGCAATAATCTGTGCGTAAGAACGACTGACAAATGAGGGCCCAGGAATGTGCATAATGAATGTTAGTCTGCCATCAAAAAGAGTCAGAAGTAATGTATAAAAAGTTGTGTAGTATTACTTTAAGGTACTTGCCGTAATGCTTCTCATGCACATTGTGGATCTTTTCTGCACATGGGGGCAACATTTTTGCTGCTTTAACCCATTTGGTATGAAAGCTATTGTAAGCCAAAGTTGGGCCTTCACAACTCAAGGTAACTTTCATCCAGTCGACTAATAAGGGCCAGGGTTAGGATCTAGCACATGAAATATAACAGCAGCAATGGAATCACTGTAAATATCATATAATTTAACAGCATAGCTATGTTTTTAGGTTTTTAATACTTTCTGTAATGCATCACTCAATATCTTTTTTTACATTGTGTGTAGGAGTTGGTATCACACTGTATATTTCAACACAAAGTATTTTAAATGTAAAGTATCTCAAAGGTTTCCCTCTACGCTCTGTCTCTTTTCTAACTTCTGGATTTTTTTTTTGTCCATCACGTTTTAGACAATGCATCAGACCCTGGTGTGTCTGCCAAACAGATCTGGATAGATGTTGTTAATGAAGATCAACTCTATCTGACTTTCACTGACAATGGCAGTGGCATGACCCCCAGCAAACTGCACAAGATGCTCAGGTGAGTTTCAAACATACAGTATGAGCAGGAAGCTCACACATAAGAGAAAATTAAACATGTCATAACATGTTGCATCTGAAACAGCCCTCCATAGTTCTGCAGTTTTTCTTCTGCATTCATCTAACTTCTGAAAATCCTGGGAGACTTCAACTCTTCTTCTTTGCATTTGATAATTTAACTAGCTGCTGATTACTAAAGAAGATTGTGTTTACAGTAAAAGTAATTTATATCAAACCCAATCATCAGTGTTTTTTCACTCTTCACTTTGTGTCCAGCTTTGGCTTTACAGAAAAGGGTTCAGGTAAAGCCAGTCTGCAGGCCATTGGCGTGTATGGGAACGGCTTCAAGTCTGGCTCTATGCGCCTGGGCCGCGACGCTCTCATCTTCACCAAAAACGGTGGTTGTCAGACTATGGGGATGCTGTCTCAGACTTACCTGGAGAACATCAAAGCCCAGGCCGTCATTGTCCCCATTGTTCCCTTCAACCAGCAAACCAATATCCTTTGTAAATGGAAAGAACGTGCGGAGGGAAAATAATAAGAGGAAAATGTAAACCTTATCAAATACTCAGTGCTTGTATTTGTTATTAAGCATCAGTATCTCTTCATGATTTCGTAGTGATGAGCACACGTGGCACATCAACACCACAAGCATGAGGATAGCAAATCATTTGAATGTCACAATGTGACTTAATGAAATGCAAATAAGGAGATCAGGTTCAAGGTTTTTTACAAGAAATGTGTTCTCTAGGTATGTCAAGAGACATTTATGTCTGCAGGTTCTATTGTGTCTTGACCTTAATTCAGCATCACAGTCACTGGTCGTGACTGAGGACTCAGAAGCCAGCCTGGCAGCAATCTTACAACACTCCATCATCAAATCCCAGGAGCAGATACATGCTCACTTTGACTCCATTCCCTCCAAAAAAGGCACCAAGATTTTAATCTGGAATATTCGCAGGTCAGGAATGTACATTTGTTCATACTGATTTTAGTCTGATAGGTGTCATTACAAGTCGGACATTACCAGTTTCAAGTCTGGATGAAAAGTATACTTATTTACATACTTTATGAGAGTAATGTCATTAGGTCTTTACTTTTAGTTCATTACAAATGTATGTACTGTATCTGTTTTATTAGTTTAAAGGATGTTTGTGGGATTGATGAGAATAAAATCACAGGCACAAAGACAAAGAGGCAAATAGGTCTGAGCAGACATTGATTTGTTTAAGCATTGCTTTAGGCAAATTAGGGGGAGAGCAGTGATCTTTCAGTCAAACCGTCGTTATCACACGAGGTGCCATTTTTGTAGATTTGAAGCTTTTTCTCACCAGTGGATTTCTTAAGAACAAAACAATGTTATCTTGAGTAAAGTTATCTTGAGTAAAGTTTTCAAGTTTCTCTTACCTTAAATTTCACTTCCTGTCCACACTTCTGAGAAAAGGAAGGTCCCCACTGTGATTATAATCATCCATTACTATGTATTGCACCTCTAAAGATGAAAAACATTGGTACACATGGATAAAACATAGTTCTGTGTTGCAAACATGAAACCATTAAAGCTGGTTTGGAGCTTTACATAAAATTTGAATATCTGGTATT
This sequence comes from Leptatherina wallacei, assembly GCA_028567055.1. Taxonomy (NCBI): domain Eukaryota; kingdom Metazoa; phylum Chordata; class Actinopteri; order Atheriniformes; family Atherinidae; genus Leptatherina; species Leptatherina wallacei. The sequence continues at coordinate 19,273,541 of JAOXYM010000007.1, read as the reverse complement.
TCTTTAGAGTAGCTTCATTGCACAGACAGATGTGTCATGACATGTTCTAATAGATATTTCCTCTTTTTTTTATGTTATGTTAAAGAGCCAATGATGGTAAGACAGAGATCGACTTTGAGGCTGATGATACTGACCTTCGTTTGCCTGAGATTCATATTGAAGAGCTGAAGAAGGGTCTGAGGAACAGTGGATCTTTGAGACCTGAGCAGAATATCCCAGATATGCATTATAGTCTCAGGGTGAGTCAGTAAAATGAATATAGTCTTAAACAGATTGACTTGCTTCTCTGTGGCTTTTAGTTTTATCCCACTGTTGGTTCAGTGGTGAATTTTTGGTTGCTGCTATTTCCACTCTGTAAGCATTTGTGTAAAATGATCCGTCTTCCATCAGTGTGACCAGGAATTTTCATATGATCCAGGAGATTTTAGATCTATTTTTATTTTAACCCTGTAAGGAAAACTTGGCTTGTTAGTAGGCTGATTCATTCAGGCTGATTTTAGAAGTTTAAAAAAGGATGCAGTTTTTTTACTCATGAGGTGTTAGTGAGTCACCACAATGTTCAATCACATTTCAGTCTCACATCGGTCTCAGCCTCAACTGGTTCCTATTCAACAATGATAAATAAAAACACACATAGTTCTTTTGATTGTAACGAATTTATAAAAAAAATAACTGTATAATATTTTTTTGTATAATGAAAATTCAACAGCTATCAGGTCAATTTGCAAATAGTATACCATACGGTATTAGCAGGGTGAGTTTTAACATGTCCTTAGTAGTAAATGCAAAGATTAATCTGCCTAGCATCAGCATCAGTACACATTTAGCTTGTTGACAGATACTCTAAAAGTTTATACAATACAAGATATATACAATACAATACAATACTTATACAATACAAAATACAATATCATCAACTGATGGCAGTGGCCAATATTTACCATGTGTGTTTTGTTAGGAGGTACAACCTCTGTATGTGGGCTGATTCTGCTACAAACCACCTGCTTTTTGACACATTTGTATGAAAGAATTTATTGCTCATTTAGTGTGATGATGGGCTAAAATTCTTTAAAACTATTCAGTTATTTATTTAAGGTCCACATTTCATAGTCTTTTGTCTGATTTTGAAAAATATAGACAAATTAAAGACAGAATTCTGTCACCCATGAGCCAAATTAGAATTTTTAACATCGGTATTGATATCAGTCAAAATCAGTGCATCCCTATTTGGTGATGATTTTACTCTCGGAAGATGAATTGCCAGCAACTGTAGACTTGTCAGTGATCAAATGCTGAAACTCGGAGTTGTTTTAGCATGACTAGGTTAATTTTGTCTACTCCAATTATAGGTGTAAGTGTTTCTTTTTGATCAGACAAAGAGTTTATAAGGAGCTTTTTTTTTTTACCTTTGACATATTTTGACTGAAACTTCAGTCTTCTTCAGAATACGTTATCCCACGTGTGTCGTGAGTTGTCTTTATCAGTCAGCTGGTGGCAACCTGGAGGCATGATCAGCCTGGCAATCTGATAGTTTTTGAGCAAATTCACACATGGCTTCAGCTTTCATTCAAGCTTGTTTAGCTCAGATTTTAGCAAGATGATCACAGCAGGAGGAACGCAGCCACAAGAAAAGTAATGTTGCCCTTCAGACATACCTTTCTGTGGAGTTTGGGTTGTCATGAGCAGCTTGTCCACTGCAAGAACTTGGACCAGGAACAAGATTGTATATGTTATAGGAAAGGAGGCCTCTGAATATCTGTTTCAGCCTCTGTGTGAGGGTTGGTGTGTATAATTCACCCCACTCACAAAGCTGTTGTAGTAACTGAGTGGCTGCTTCAGCTGTGACATAAGTACTTCTTCTTATGCCAAAAGACTATGTAAATTGTAAAGTGAAGTGTTGACCTACAAAACCAAAACAGCAACCACACTGAACAGACTTCAGATGACTCCTGCGTTTGTTGAAGGATGCTTGTTATAAGGTAGGATCATCCTCTAAGATCATATCTCAGTCAACTTCTAATCTTCATAACCAAATCCTGTCCACACAAGAAGACATTCCTGCCCCAGCATTCACACAACAGGACATACTTCATATTCTCTAAAGCCGTGTTTCTCAGTCCTGCTCCTCAGGATCCAAGTCCTACATGTTTGAGATGTTTCTGTACATACCTGGCTGAAGTGAATGGCTCATTAATAGGTTTGTAAAGAACTTGATGAGGAGGTCCATCAAGGAGATTCTTTTGGGGGCAATTAAGTCTTTGTGCATACAGCCGTCACAATATGTGCAGAGTCTTGATGCTTTGTAGTTTTAATTGCTACAAAATTGATCAGGTTTAGACTGTCCAAACGAAGTCAGTATTCCTGGTTTGTTTGATAACAGTAGTATCACATTTTTGTCTCATGTTCAGCCTGAGGGCAGACCAAGACAGGGCGAGGCTAGCTACCAAGCATGTTAACTTAATTAGATATCTCTGTTACACAAAATACAGATGCATTTAAGATAAAGTCAAAGATTAATTTTTTTTCTCAATATTTTAGAAATTACATTACATATTTCCAGTAATTAAAAAACTTAAATAAAGCTCGTTTAAAATTAGGTTTAGAACAGATGCAGAAGCTAACAGATGCAGTGGTTGTGGTTTGGTAAGCCCTACCCAAGTGGGCGGGGAGGGGGAGTTCTAGTCTCAAGCACAAACTGAAAACCTCCCCACCGCTGCAGGCTTATGTGGTTTTGTAGTGGCAGTGTCTCACTTTCTTTCTGAAGCTATGTTCTTGGTTTTTAAATTGAAACTGTGTTTTCACAAGTAATTGTAAGAATCATTTAAAGTTGTAGAATATACATTGTGTTTTTCCACTATTAAGAGTTTTCAATGCAAGAGTGTAACCAGATGATGATAGCCCTTAAACATCAATAAGCAGAAGATGCTTTACAATTAAAAAATATCTAACTTTTTTGGACTCTCTTTTTGTGTTTTTGTTCATCTCAGGCCTACCTCAGTATTTTGTACCTGAAGCCGAGGACACAAGTCATACTGAGGGGGAAGAAGATTCTGGCCAAACTTGTTGCAAAGAGGCTGACTCATATTGAACATGATGTGTACAAACCCCAGTTCAGTGTATCCTGAGAAGCGAGCAAGACTTTTATGGATGACTCAAGAAGTATTACTTTTTGGGATTGCAGTTTTATTTTATATATTTTTTTAACTGTTTGATCATCTCTGAGGATCAGTAAACACAGAGTTTTTGATGTAAGAGTTAGTTTTATTGCCCTGGTTTGGCATTGTCAGACATCTCACAAACAATCACAAGACTCTAAAATGGTTCGGAAAGTTAAAAATTGTCACTATTTTTTGTCGCGACTTGCAAAAAAGCTAACGTAGAATTCAAATTTGTTCTGCAGTATAAATTTAAAAAAGAAATTAAATCCCAAATTCATTGATGTAGATCTTTTTCTGTCATTTAGTTTTAGTGCTTCATAAAGAAATAACAGAATACTCTGAAATCTAGCAATATATACTGTTGTTATCCCTAACATGTGTCCATCAGAAAGAGAAAGTGAAGGTGACTTTTGGGCTAAACCCTAAAAAGGACCACTATGGCATCATGATGTACCACAAGAACCGACTCATCAAGGCATATGAGAAAGTGGGCTGCCAGCTGAAGGTGAAGGAATTCTACATTTTGTGCTCAAACATGACAGGCAGAGTATTGCCTCTGCTTATACTGTATCTTCTTCCCCAATCTCCTCCAGACTTCAGGTCAAAGAGCAGGGATCGGAGTCATCGGTGTCATCGAATGCAACTTTCTCAAACCTGCTCATAACAAACAAGACTTTGAATACACCAAAGAATACAGGTACACAAACTTAACAAATCTGACACAAGATGTTTCTTGCCAATGTGAGCTGTGAGATTAACCAGCTGAAGAGGCGCATATTTGGGATACAGGCAGAACATAGCGGTTCATACAAAGTTATGATTTATGAAGTTGATCACAGCTTGAAGTTTTGGTATTGCAATCTGGACTTTTCTTAAGTTAAATGATTGAATATAAAACAACAAATGGAGTGAAGTACAATGTCAAAGATGATGGGACAATGATTTGATCACTGTTTTGACAACACACCTGTCATTAAAATATTGATCCAAAATGCTCTTTCTTGTGCTCTCGTGTTTGTGAAATGAGTTAAAATTGTTAAAGATATTAACAATAGTTTCTATTTTCTCCTCTCTAGACTCACCCTTAGTGCTTTGGGCTTGAAACTTAATGACTACTGGAAGGAGGTGACAGAGAAGAAGGCCAGAGAGCGGGAGTTTCAGGCTTTAGACAAAGATGAGAATGAAGTCCAGCCAGTTGCTGACAAGTGAGTTCAGGCTTCTTTTTTTTTTCTCCTCACACTTGTTGTGCAAGTAATGGAAATTCTTCTCCTAACTTGCAAGTACCTTTATAACTTGGCTTTGACATGCTGTCTTATCTTCGTTTACACTTCTTGTTGAACTCCGGCCTCAGAAAATGGACTCCCTGACAATCTTCACAGGGTGTGTTCTCTAGGGGACAGAGGAGTTGGTGCTGCTATGACATGAAGCATTCGTTTGAACCCAGTTCTATTTCAGTTTTTAAGCTGACATATTTTATCTATTATTTAACACGTTTTCTTATTTTCTCATTTGAAATATAAACAAAATCTTAAAACCATTTGTTATTTCCATTAAAACATGCCATTGCTTAAATAATGTTATCATTGAAAGTCTGTTGTGCGTGTAAAAAAGGAATTGTGGTGTATTTTTTTTCCAATTGGCTCTACATTTGTGTCTAAAACATTTGTGTAAATTCTCAAGAAAGTAAAAGTTATGTCTAGACTCTGTTTTCATTGAACAGCAACAAGGCAAGAAGATGTAGATCAGCTGATAAACCTGCTATGCAGGAGCTTGTCAGTTCTACAAGAAGCAAGAACAGTTTTTCTTTTTTTTATTTAAAGCTTGAAACCAGAGAATTGAGATGCAGCCTTTTAATGAAACTGTGCTGAAGCAGAGAACTTTAAAAGCATCTACAGTGACTTTAGATCACTATGTGTACAATGTTCAGAAAAATCCTGAACTAGTGAGAAAATAGCTCCAATTATAATTGCCTTTAATGATTGAAAACTTTCTTTAATTCTCCTCCTTACTGTCAACTCTCATATGGTTGTATTTACAGGAGTCCGATGTGGTTACAGTGTGAAGAGTGTCTAAAATGGAGAAGTGTCCCTGCAGGCCATTACAAAGTTACTCCCGAAAACTGGACCTGCAGCCAGAACCCCAGTCCACGTTATAGGTTTTCATTGTTTTTTATCTCTACAGCTTTATCTTCATAAATCACACAATTTGGGGGGGTTGTTTATGCGATTTAAAACAGGAGTTGGCATGTATTTACTTCTATCAGCAAAGAAGTGCTAGAGCAGCATTATATGGTTTAATTGGGGAAAACTAAAGATATTTTAATGTTATTATTTTTTGTATCTGAAGTCTTTCAACTTAACTTAATTATATTTTTGGGATGGATTATCTTTTATAGGTTAAGACACTGAACATGACCTCTTATATCCTTAAAATAAGCAAGTGATCACATGTCTCTTATTTCCAAAAACCTTGCTTTTTCAACTTCTCATACTGGGTCTGTATGCTGTCTGATCTGAACCTGAAGAGCTGCTGACTTACTAAGTCCAGCCTCTTTGTCTTTGCAGAAGCTGCTCATCGCCAGAGGAAACAGAAGAGGGCGAGGGGCTGTTAACACCAAGCTACCAGAAAAACCACAAGAAACTGTAAATTCCTATTTCTCTGGACTTCTCACATTTTGACTTTGTTTTTGAGAACTTGCATGAACATTTCACCCAGCCTTTCTTCCTGCATGCCTGTTCGTTTATGACTGTGGGTTCACATACCATTTTTGCGGTTTCCATCTGTCAGTTGCATGCTCTTATTTCCGGTTGATTGTCCATATGACACCTCATGCATCTGACAAAGAAAAATTTGGGTTTTATTGTACTCAGCACAACAGATTAACCAAAGTAAGTCTCAGTTAGTTTTTAAAGCATTCAAACTTGCATAAATAAATGCAAAGGAATTATTTTAATTCATATCAGTATTATTCTTTTTTACTCTTTCTCTTAGTGTGCCATCCAAAAAAAAAAACCCTGTTAGCATCAAATTTAGACACTACTGACTTCTGAGACTTCTCATTGTCAGACATTTTTAACAAGTGTGACTTAAGTTTTAAATAATGTACTAAAACATATGTAAAAGGTCAGACTTCAGACTCTTTGACAACCAGGTTTCTACCTTTTTTTCCTACTTTCGTGAGCTGAAAGCCAAAGAATGGTTGTGAGGTTCAAGCTTAGACTACACATTGGTAGGAGCCACTGTGACATAATGCATTTATTTGTAGACTTATACTAATGGTGTAATACTATGCTGCATGGATGTGGAAATACAAAGTTCCTGAGATGGTTCCAAGTTAAAAAGCACATGACAATCGTTTTGATCCGAATTCTTCCAGATTTGCTTCATACATACTATATAAACATAGACAACCTGGTGCAAATATTAGTTCATAGCCCAGGTCATTAAAGGAAGATCAATAAGAAAAAGAAGTGAGAAAAGTTAGATGTATTGTTTTCACATTCAGGAGGATGGCGCACGCTCACATTCCTTTCACACACGAATCTCAATAGGTGTGAGATTCAATTGCTTAAAATGCTAATGCAGCAAAGAATTGTGGGGAGTGTTGTCATCTTGCTGGTTTTGTCGCTAGATTTGGCTCCTTTTCATACGTCCCTTGTGACATCTTTTTCAAAAAGAGACTACCATCAAAGTTTGGGACTTTTAAGTCAAACATCCGCAGTACAGTTAAAGACAAGTGAGATATCTCTTCCACAGTGCTTAGGTAACAGCAGAGAGAAGCAGTATTAGTGCACATGTGCAATCAGTGTAGTCTTCGTGGTGTATAAAGAGGGCCTGGATGTTTTGAAGAAAATGTTCTGTCACTTCTAACTTCCTCTCATGTACATTACCAGATAAAAGGTTGTACATACCTATCTATTTAGATGTAATGCATAGGTGTGCTGCCTTTCAGCTCCTAGAAGGTGGCTAATCACGAGAAAGTGAGAACTTGGGTAGGGCAAGGGGTCGTTAATAATAATAATAATAATAGTAATGTATACTTTATTCCAATTCCCAATTGAATTTTTTTCTTTGCATTTAAACCATCCTAGTTACAGTAGGAGCGGTGGGCTGCCATATTACGGCACACGTGGAGCAGCTGGGGATTAAAAGTCTTGCTCAGGGACCCACATGGCTCCGTTTTGTTGCCAGTCTGGGGACTTGAGCCTTGATTCCCCAGCCCCAAGTCCACCTGTCTAAACATTAGGCCATTCCCCCCAAAAAGAGACATTACTTAAAACAGAAAAGTAGTGTTAGATGAATAAGGATTTCATAAACTGTTATGCAATCCACTCTGTTAGAGTAACAAAATAAATATAGGAAAACCTAAAATTAGTATAAGTCCTTTTTGATCAGTTAGTAGCCAAAATAGTAAAGTTAGCCTTTGCTTTGCTGTTAGCAAGCTATCTTCCCGAGAGGTTACAAGGTAATAAACCAAGGACAAGCATGATGAGCATAAACACAGAGATTCATAAAAGTTCATTAGCATGTAACCAAAATGACTTGTTTACACTTTGCTCCAATGCTTCCATAGTTCCAGTCACCAACACCAGCAGCCTCATCCTGGCATAGTCCTTAACATCAGTCTGAAACTTAACAATGCTGGTTAATGTTGCATGTACACAGTTTTTTTTAATCATATACATTAAATGATAATTTCATTCATTTCTTTAATGTAATTAAAAGGAGCGTACATCTAGCAGCTCTGTGTAGCAGTGCTAGGAATGTACAGTATTAGCATGCTGACAAATATACAGTGCTATCCTGCTAATGCTAGGGAGGTGTCGGAATTATTGTGTGTTCTCCAACTTAGCTTTCACATAAGCTAACACTGGTCATTTACACACTGACACAATTCAAGAGACAGTTAGCGTTTTGTTGACTTTTTAGAATTTTGTTTGTTTTAAATAGAAGATTCACTTCTACCTACAGTAGGCTATATTGAGAATCTTCATTATGGTCTGTTTTCTTTGCAGAGAGCAATCCAAAAGCAGAAAACGTGAAAACTCGTTAGAGGTATGTGGTGTTTTTTTGGTCATTTGGTCATTCAGCCATATTTCTTACCAAGTGTTTGGTTGTGTTGCATTGCAGGTGTGTCATTTTCAAGAAGAAACAGTTAAACATCACATCTTGTCACGAAGTTCTTCAGAGCCTTTCTTCCAGTCCACACACGCAGCTGAAAATGCCACCTCAGTAATTACGTCCCATATTGAAGAAAGGACATTTGAACATGATGAGACAGACACACATAACTTGACAAGCCATCATGCAGACACTCACACAAATGATGACGTAAACACGCATTCTGCCACACACCCAAAAGAGAAGCCTACTGAAAGAGACACAGTCATTAAAGATAAGAATGAAGTCATACAGACACGAGCAGTGGTGGAAAATGGTCAAAGGCTGGAAGACATAGAGAGAGACACCTGCATGGACACGGTAGAGAGAGAGGAGGAGCACATAAACACTTTAAGGTAGGATGTGTTGTATGTTGTTTGCATGTAGATTCAGACACCAAAGTGATGAAGTCACAATCACATGAAAAGCAACAAGAGAATCACCACAGGATGGCAATGTTGTATATGAAAAGAAAAGCAGACTACAGAAAAATTCTTCAACAACATTGCCTGGATGAGGTAAACTCATTCCATCTGGAATAATAAAAAAGAAGCTGGACATCATCTTAGAAATGTTCAGAAATAAAGTAAAGAATGTACAACTTGATAAGAAAAAAATGCATAACAAAAACACCAATGTGGACCTTTAACACCTTTAATTAACTGACTATTCTTTGCTTTCTCTAGCCTCAAAAGGAGTTCTGAATCATTTTATTACTGTGTGCAAAAGAAGAAGTACCTTGGTGGGAAGCAGTCTAACACAGGAATTTCCATCGGGGGTTTGCATCCTGAGAAACAAACAGACACTGTCACAAAGAAAAGCAGCAACCAAGCTGAGAATTCAGACACTCTGCGGCAAACCCTCATCTCCCACACCAGGACCCACTCACTCCCAGCCACACAGACCGTGGTGGTATCCCCACTGAGCAGGAGAGAGAGGCCACCAGGCAGGATGTTACCACCAGAAGGGGATGATCGAGAGGCTAAATTGCTGAGGCTAGCTGCATTAGAGAAGGAGGTTCAGAGGCTACAAAACCTTTTAGGTCAGAAAGTCATGAAGACAACTCAAGGCACAATGACAACTGATTATAGCAAATATGAAAAACCAAAACAAGGGAAGGTGATCTCGACAGAACCCACAGAAAGCAAAGAGGTTGGCTGTCAGACGGACATGGCTGAGGTCAGTGCAGTTTTTTATGAAATTCTCAGCCTTCATCTTTATTTTAAGCCATTTAATTAAATGCAATTAGCTCTCAAAGCAAACTTTAATAATCTTTTATCTATCAGTGCTCTACCTCAGCTGACCCGGCCCCAGCTGCAGGGCCTCTGGGACTGCAGGTCCATGGTCAGAGAGCCTTTTGTGATCCAAAGGATCAGTCTGAGCAGAACAGACCCAGGAAGGAGAAGCCTGATAGTCAGACCAGGATGACACTGAATGACAGCGAGGCCTGTGACAACAGCAGGTGAGTATTCTTTACAGATATGCACTTAAGTCACAAAAAAAAAAAGCTTTTAAGAAGTTTTTTTTTTATTCAAGGAAAGTATTTCAAAAGGTTATTTAGCTCAAGTATTAGCTTTAAATTTACCAGCCTGTTTTTTATGCGCTCATTTTAAGCCATGCCTTTTTGCACATTTATTCAAACTAATATTGAAACTCTAGAGGAGAGTTCCCCTTCAGTGCCTAAGTGAAATCCCAAACTGTTAATCTTTCTAGTGTCAATAATGAATCTGCTTTTTTCTAACAGATCAGCTCAGCAGAACCTGCATGACATGCGTAATAATGTGGTGGTGCTTCTCACAGCCTTACTGCCCCAACTGGACCTGACAGACATCAGTCTGGAAACAGCTGATGTAGACAACATCCTGCAGCAGATCATAGAGGTTAACTCCCTGAAACTATGATAAGTGTTCCTGTAGGTTCTGACAATGGCTGTTATTTGCCCTTCTCATGACCATATGCAAAGTTTAAGCTGATAGAATAATGTCTATGTCTATAGTTCCATTACTGGTGCCGCCTCCTTTTAAAATCTGTAATATCAGATAGAGAATGGTATCATTTATTCTGATTCTAATCCTATTTTGATGTCCATATGGGAATTGGTCTTCAGTCAAGATTTGAAATATATTCTAATACATCTGCATTTCAAATGACAGTTTTTATGTATGAAAGTGAAGCACCAACAATATGCCCAAAATTTGTATAATGCACCAGGTTTACCAAACTGAGGTAGAGTTATTCTTCTAAAAAAGAAAAAGGCAGAAAAACCATGAAGCACCAGTTTGTAAGGGAACTAAAGACAAAAACGGTTATCAAGTCATTTATATTTTTCAGTTATCAGAATTTAACACAAAGTCTGACTCCCTCTTATTATTGTGCTTTTTTTATTCATTATATTTGCTGTTTTATCTGAGCATTATTCTAAGCAGAAATCAGACAGTGAACTTATCTGCTGTACAAGTGTAAGTTTTTATCTGAGACTATTTACATCTGTTTTTGTTGACTGTTTGTTGATAATACATTTGGTCAATGTATTGTGTTGATGAGTGATGGAGGTACTTGCTTGTTTACATATCTTTAATAAACAAAACTTAATATTTGTAATGAAGTACCTAAACCATTTATTGCACTCTGACTACTTGTTTCTGAACAGATTACAAAATGCAGTCTTGAGCCTTTGCAGTATCTCTCTTTTGCCACAAGGTGGCAGTAAAGCCAAATGATGAGTACACGTCTCGAACATTCTCGGAGAGAATTGGATCTTCAGAAATCCTCATTTCATTTGAAAGTATTTCTTGTTTTCCTATCACTCAGGATCTTATCAAACTAAATTATTGAAACAGAAGCATAGTCTTTTCTAATGTAAAAAATTAACTATAATTTGATCAGTATATAAGATTAGGTCTTTAAGTAGCACTGAGTCTGGAAAGTTTTGCACCAGGGGACATATTTACTGTCATCTGTTTTGTATAACAGCTACCCAACCATTTGACACAGGATCAGGAATGAAGACACTGGTTGCATGTATTTACTTATATGGCTTGCTGTGCACTGGAGCTGGGAACCAAAGAGTTGGGAGGTATTACGAAATTAAGAAATACCCTAGAAAAACAAAACACCTCAAATGGTTGCCAAATTACTAAAATTACAGGCATAGGAACACGAGAATATGCAAATTGCCCAAAGAAAGTAACAATTCAACCATGAAAAATACTAAATGAAAAACACAAACACAAAAGAAAACACAAAATGTGATGTTAAAAAATGTTATATAAAATGTACACTTGCCGCTTTATTAGGTACACCTGTTCAATTGCAAAAAGCTAATCAGCCAATGACATTGCAGCAATTAAATTCAATAAGTCATGTCGACATCGTCAAGCAGGATTGCTGAAGTTCAAACCAAGCATCAGAATAGGGAAGGGGATTTATAGTGACTTTGACTTTGCATGGTTTTTGGTGCCAGACGGGCTGGTCTGAATATTTCAGGACCTGCTGATGCACTGGGATTTTCATGCACAACCATCTCTAAGATCTACATACAATGATTTGAAAAAGAGAAAAGGGCTCACCAAAATTGGACAATAGAAGATTGGAAAAACATTACCTGATCTATTGGGTGCTAAATTCAGCTGCAGCATTCAGATAATAGGAATTTGATATACACAACATGAAAGCATGGATCCATCCTGCCTTGTGTCAACAGTTCAGGCTGGTGGTGATGGTGTAACAGTGTAGGGATATTTTCTTGCTGCCTATTTCTTAGCCTAACTGAGTATTGTTACTGACCATGTCCATTCCTTTATGACAGCAGTGTCCTCATCTTCTGATGTCTACCTCCAGCACGAAAAGGCACCATGTCACAAAGCTAAAATCATCTCTAACTGGTTTCATAATATGACATGAGTTTACTGTACTCCAATGGCCTCCCCAGTCACAAGATCTCAATCCAATAGAGCTTCTTTGATGTGATGGAAAGGGAGATTTGCATCCTGGATGTGCAGTCAACCAATCTGCAGCAACTGCGTGATGCTATCATGTTATGGACCCCAAATTTCTGAGGAATGTTTCCGACACCTTGTTGAAATGATGCCACAAAGAATTAAAGTAGTTTAAAAGGCAAAAGGGGTCCAGCCCAGTACTAGCAAGGTGCCACTAATAAAGTGGCTGGTGAGTGTAAACAGATGTAAAACAACCACAAAGTGGCACAGAATGAACAAAAAGGCACAGCAATTAGCTTAAAAAGAAACATACAAAACATTAAAATGCAATTAAGAAAACACAAAACAATCTGTAATTAGTGTAGTTTGTGATTGTTTTGCATCTCCAGGGTGTAGAGCTCATCCTTGCCATGAGTGTGGGACTGCTTACAATCCCCAAGTCCGTCAATCCATTTTGATGAACTGTAGCCCTATATTTCCACAACTGTTGTAAAGTATTATTATGACTATAAATTAATGAATAGCTGGAGAATGAAAAGCAAATAATCCATCTGTTACTGTAATACTTATGTACCATCAAATGTGCCATGAGTTGGACAAACAGTGGTAATCATTGTTATAGGAAATTAATAAACTGACTATAGTGGCGATGTACCAGCAGAGGTCATCTTGAAAAGGTCATTTTAATGTCTTGTAGCTTTTTAGTCCATTCAAAACCTGAATTGATTCATTTAATTAGTAAGACAATAGGGCCACAAACTTTACTGAGTTTCTCTGTAAATAATGAGAATTAAATGAGGAACGAGTCAGGGCCCAAATGTTCATTAATGATTACCTAGGTAGTGTATTCCACTGAAATTTGATAAATTGGCTAAAGACCAGTTAATGATTAGCCCACTTAATGGTCAGTCCATCATAAAACGACTAGAAATCTTATCAGGCACTAACTGCTAATTGATCATTGTAAATGATTAACTCCTCATCAAATACTCTTTACATAGGTGATTATTAATGAATGAATAATGATGAGTAAATATTTGGGAATCACTATTGCTTACCTCTTTCCCGTGAGTGGTTCAGATTTACCAGTTGGACAGCCCCATATCTAACAACTCCTTTTTACTATTTGCTTTAACATCACGGACTAATCCTGACAAACAGTGGGCTATTCTGTGATAGCTACTTCATTATTAACATACCATTCGTTTCGCTTTATGTGAAAACTCATACTGAGTACTTTTACATTTACCAGCATTAGTCCGTGGTTTGGGTTTCCAGTCATTTTATGACTAACTGACCATTAAGTAATCATTAAATAATCATTTAGTTTGCTTATTTTTTAACCTTTCATTATTGGTGCTGGTGTTATTACTGGTGATTTCGTGTAGCGTTTTCAAAAATGTCCCTCTGAAGTCATCAGAGTCCCCCCCCACGTGTTTCAGCTTTCCTCCACTTATTGTACTTGACCTCCTCGACAGCCCTCCCTTTAAATATTTCAGCACACAGGAGGAGCAGCAGAGCTGCAGGAATTGTTTGGCACCAGCACACCATAAAGCTGAGCACACAGGCGCGCGCACCGGGATGATGAGAGCGACGTTTCTACTCGTGCTGCGGCTCCTCTGCTGCTCCGTCGGGGAGGCGCAGCAGCCCGGAGCTGTTCTCAGGGAGTATTACATAGCTGCTGTGGAGATCGGATGGGACTACATCCACCTAGACGATGCTGACCCAGCGTCCGACCAAAGGTGAACATTTCTCGGTGCAGTTCCGACAGCAGATATTGATAGACGTCTACAACTGGTTTAAATTATTCTAAGCTAAATATGAGCCAAATGAATAGGTTACTTGTAAAATCTTACATGATTGGGTGGAGTTTTAAGAATCCCCTGACAGCTTTCTTCAATCCTTCATTTTTTTGGTTTCAGAGGGAAATCCAAAACTATCCCCCAAAAATACATCAAGGCAGTTTATAGAGAGTACACAGACTCCACATATACTGTCCCCAAGCCCAGAGACGCCTGGACAGGTAGGTGTCCTCTTCAGAAACACAATTTTGCCAGACTTTTTCAAAGGAAACAACATGATACCCGTAAGACATATTTACCATATATTTACATTCCTTAGAAAGAACATTTTGATGTGGTTGCAGGTATTCAAGGCCCAGTGATTGTCACCCAGGCTGGTGACAGAGTGGTAGTCCACTTCAAAAACTTAGCATCTCAGCCCTACAGTATCAGTCCTGTTGGGATCACCTACTGGAAACAGTCTGAAGGTAAGTGATCTGAATGCTGGACCTGTGTGATGCCTCAAACATAACTTGTTCCTTCTTCCTGATGTGTTTGAACGTAAGCTGAATATTACTCAGCAGGATTGTGATCTTCTTAGTAACAGTTAAAAAGAACCAGACTCAGGTTGTTTGGTCATGGTCAGTTTTATACATAGGAAATGCTTAGAAGTTTTACTTAATGTAGCTTAGACCTCAACATGATTTTTGCCTGAACTGAATTATTTTAACAGATGTAAATGTAAACTTAATCAAATTCCTGGCAAAGTAATTTTTTAATGAGAAGAAAATCACTTTTTTATTAAGTTAATGTTAGTAAATGATTTAGAAATCACCAAGAAACAGGGCTCAAAAAGTTGCCTCCTCATTCTACAGAATTGAGGGTAACGGTTATCATTATCTGGTGTGTGCAGATAATGTGGAGCTAGCTGGAACCTAACAGTCGGTCTACCAGTGCATTTTATAGTTAATCTCTTCCTTAGAAAGCATTGACATGTATCCTTCTGTCACTGGAGATCATGTACAGCCATTTCCTGTAAGTGCCTTCCAGCTTTAGGAAAGCTCCTCTATTCCAGGTTTTATGGGGCAGATCTAATAACATCAGTGTCTGGGTTTGGAAAAGGTTGCTACCTGTGTCCACCTATGTGTGTCTGTATGCATACGTTTCAGATAAAGTCTTTTTAACTGTATTCTAGATATTAAAGCCTGAATGTCACTGAACCTTTTGCAGCTAAACCAGAAAAAATGAGCGGTATCGCTAATTTGTTTGGATTGAGTCCAAATCAAGAGGCAAAAAAACCCAACTCTTTTTTAAATCCAAGCATCTTGTGAAGAGCACCTATAAAAAGACAACTGAGGAAAACATGAATAACAACAACACAAATAACAACAGCAATTAAACTGTGAAAACATGACTGGAGGTTTTGGTATTAAACTTACACCACAACACAGTGACTGTACAAGCATGCGCATAGTGAATGTGAGTGCAGAATAAACGGGAATGGGATGTGTTCAATGATGAGTGTGATCATGCAAATGCCTCCTCTAAGGATCAGAAGCTGACAGAGAGGGCCCTAGATAAAAAGCAATAATCAAGTATCAAGGGGAGCCTTAAAACTTCCATGAAACTCCCCCTTGACAAAGTAAAATTGGTGTGGTGTGCTGGGGAGGAAGCACCAGGAAGAGAGACACCTACAGACTGGACAGAGTGATCAGGTGTGCTGGCTCTG
>JAOXYM010000007.1:19226853-19257675 GCA_028567055.1 Leptatherina wallacei | reverse complement strand
CTATCTATCTATCTATCTATCTATCTATCTGTCTATCTATCTATCTATCTATCTATCTATCTATCTATCTATCTATCAGCACAACAAGGCAGCCAGAGCGTCTTTCTGCAGTCATGATGCCGGTCAAGACTATTTGAAAAAGGAAAAAAACCAACAGTATTGAGAGCTTGCACTTTGTATGGAAACTAAAACAGAAAATAATCCTAATTTTAAGTCAGTCTGTTTATTTATTATGTTTCCTGTAAAGGTTGCAAAGAAGCATCTCCTTTGCAGCAGAATTTAACTTTTTTTTCTCTCAGGAAGTTTTACACGAAACCACACATTTTCTCTGGGTGCCATACGTTTTTTCCATTTCCAACTTCTTTGGCTGCTGAAATAATTTAGTATTACCTTGGAGTCATTCTGTATCTTTTCCTTCCAGGAGCTGGATATGATGACTCCACTGCAGGTCAGGAGAAAGAGGATGACGCTGTGTCTCCTGGAGGATATTATGAGTATGTGTGGGACATCAGCCCTAAAGATGGTCCCACCGCCAGTGACCCTGACTGCCTCACCTACTCATACTCATCCCAGGTGGATACAGTCCGAGACATGAACTCAGGACTCATTGGTGCCCTGCTCATCTGTAAATCAAGTCAGTGAACTGCAGCTGAATCATCTTCTTTTTTTTTTTCTTACATTTGACACACACAGAAAACACAAAAAAACCATTAGAAATTGGGGGTGAAAAATGGAAAGATCCTTGTCATATCATGTGGCTTTAGCTATTAATCAATGAGTGGAAGAGTCTTACCTTTGCATAATCACCTATAATCTCGCTCTAGGTTAGAGATGAATAAAGTTAAATGCATTCATTGGTCAAATTAAGCCTTCATTATAGGAAACAAACAAAAAGGAAGGGGCATAAATAATGCAATCTGGTCGCTACAGTACCTTAAGTCACAAAGCAGTAGGCCTGCCATCTTAGCACATTAAGCTTCACAGTTCAGCTAATGCTAATATCATTTAGATCAAAAGTGTAAGAATTACCTGTTGAACATGTGTTGTTATGCAGGGGACCTAACAACTATATCATTTAATTCAACTTACACCCTTGCAAGAGATGCTGTAAGAAAATTCACAGTAGTCAGTGGGAGTCCTTCTCCAGCTACCATGAACAGCACCCATGTGTTATCAAAGAACCAATTTCATGGTAACTATTCCATCAGCTCTTGGTGATATGAAGCTCATTTTTAACCAAAAAAAGACTGACACCCATCAACATTTCAATTTTGTCTTCAGTGGGACATGCATAACAAGTCCTGTGTGTTCAGGTCAGATCAGCAACTGTATAACAACTAGGAGAAAACACCAATTTCTTTGTGGGAAATAAGTTTTAAAACCACATTCTTATTGAGATAGAAGCTCTAAAGCTTACAGCAGCTACATCCCATTGACAAAAAGGGACACAATGGATCAGTTTTTAACCAGTCTACATGGTGACTGGCATCTCACCCACATTCCCAGTGCCCAGTTAGAAGCAATGTGTGGTACCAGAAAACTCTTTGAGTAATGGGTAACTCTTGGGTAACCAGCATAGTAACCTAGAGACTGACACTGCCATGCCTAAAGCCGGTTGAATAAGGGCCAAAAATGCATTGGTTGAATGAATCATAAAAATGTTACCACATCCCACATTTCATATTGTTGGATAAAAATCACTCAGACTGTAAATTCAGGAAAGACAGACCAGCAGAATCTTGGTAGAGAAAGATTTACTTGCTTGCAAGGAGCTCATACCAGTACAGAGACAAGATACGAACTGAAGAAACAATTGTCTGGGAGTAGCATTAAAAGTGTGTTATCTCCTTTGCAAGGTCATTTCAGCATCGCCTGAGCTGTGAAGTTTTCTGAGAGTATCTTTGACAGAATAGCGAGTTCTTCATGTAACTACTGATGATATGCAGACAGTTTAAGATACACAAAATATACTTGCAATAGTCAGAGAAAAATTATCATAACAATGCAGCTTTATTTTCTTTTAACACATATATCTTGTGTGTCTTCCTCCAGGTGCCTTCACTGACAATGGCCAACGAAGACACCAGGCATTTGTCCTACTGTTTGCTGTGTTTGATGAGACTAAAAGCTGGTATGGAGAAGCGGGAGAGAGGACAAGCAGGGAGAAGTTCAAGAAGAGCAATGGCAGGAAAGAATACCACACCATCAATGGCTATGTCAACTCTACATTACCCGGTAAAGAAGCAGCCTGGCTCAGCCAGAGAGGTTGTTCCATGCTGTAATGTTAAGTGCTTCTAACACTGTTCCCCTGTGTATCAGTTGCTGCATCGTATCACAGGAATTTGGCCCCATTTTCCTTCTCTCTTTGTGTTCGTGTAGGTTTGACAGTCTGTCAGGGCCGTGATCCTGTGTTTTGGCATATGATTGGGATGGGCACAGCTCCAGAAATCCACTCCATTCAGTTCCAGGACCACTCCTTACAGGTAATCTAAGGTTTCAGAGATAAATACAATCCCAGCAAACAGATTTAGGGCTCATGTTCAAGTAGTGTTTTACTGGTAAGCGTTGGCAAACACTTAATTCCTGTGCATCACCAAATAATTGCTCAAATTGATTCAACACAATATGATGATAAAAGCAGAACTCTTACCTCCAAAAATGCTCCTATGAATGTGCTTCTCTGTGATCATTTCTGTCTGATATATATGATTTCAACTCAGGATAGACACGCACAGAGAAACATCACCTGTAAAGTGGGGAAAGTGGTGATAATAGAGCTTTTCAAAAAATTCTGTAAGCACACAAAAAAGGGGAATGGATTTGTAAAAACATGATGGGTGCAATGATATTTCTGGCCACATTCAATCTCCATTGAAAGGGAGAAAAAAGAACAATGGTGGTGCTAAGAAAAAAGAGAAAGAAAAGCTAATCAAAAACAAGCCCTAAAAGGTTTTACTGACTAGTTCGTACAAATTTGATAAAAAAATAAATGGACCGTTTTCGACTCAAGTTTCTAATATTGTAGTTTAGTGTTGCAAATCATTCAGTATCTAAAATATAAAACGGAAAATAGTGCTTACATAAGATATCACACTATGAATCTGTGATATTGTTTGATGCCTTAAAAAATGTTACAGCTTGTTCATTTCTCATTATCTCTCAGAATCTCATTATTTTTCAATGTACTGTTGCCTAATAACATGAAAATCATATTCACAATTGTTTTTAGCTTTGTACTAAATGTACAGAGATTTTACAAAGATTTCTCTGGAAAAGTATTAAAAAAAGCAAAAATTACCATTTGTTAATTTTTTTATTAAATCATTATTCTTACATTGTTTGGGGCAATAATCTTTCACAGAATGATGAACCCCTCCACAGTCTTGAAACCCTCAGTGTTGTGATATATCAGTATTAGATTTATATATCAGAATGAAAAACAAAGGACTGCAAGTTAATAATAATTTTTTTTAAGCTTTTTATTGAAATTGAAATAACATAAGTATGATGCATGCTCTTGACCACCATAATTGCATAGCAAAAATCTGATGTTATCACTTCCTGTTCCTTTTACACCCAATCATCATATGAGTCAAAACTTTTGACTGGTAGTGTATATGCAGTCTAATAACATCTAACCTACACATACATATAACACATAAATGAGGTATATTTATTTTTGAATAGCATTGGATGTTGTTGTTTTGAAGGTGCTGGCCCATCGTAAAGTCACTGTGGAGGTGACCCCCATGACATTTCTCACCGCAGAAATGAAACCCACTACTACAGGCCACTTCCTCATAAGCTGCCAGATACATGCTCACCGCTATGGTAAGAAATACCCAACCAGTCTACCAATGCCACGTAAACTCGTTTAATGACCAATGACTTGAGAGATGGCCATCATTGTTAACATGCCAACTGCTTCACGTAGATGGCATGAAAGCCCTGTTCACTGTGGATAAATGCCCTGATCCACGACCTGGCCTGCGTGAGGTCAAACACGAGGATTACAACCAAGAAGGTGTGGAGGGAAGTGATGGAGATTATGATTATATGTTCAACACTATAAATCTTCAACCCAAGAAGCCTCAATTCCAAGTCAGAACCAGCAGAGGACAACAGTCACAAACATGGACACATTTTATTGCCGCTGAGGAGGTGACATGGAACTATGCTCCTCATCTGAAACCCACAGACAGGTAGCAATAAGAAGGGATGAAATGCATCAAGAGGAACGAATAGTGAGGCGATGAACTAATTGTTTTATTTCCCCTTCCTTTCATCAGTGAGTTGCAGTCTAGATATCTGCCTGCTGCACCCCATCACCTCGGCTATAAGTATAAAAAGGTTGTGTATGTGGAATACACAGATGGCTCTTTCACTCAGAGGAAAAGCCCAGAAAACACATTGCTGGGTCCAGTATTAAAGGGCAAAGTCAATGATCAGATACATGTAAGTTATTCTCAAGACGGTGTGAGATTTGACTCATTTTGCATGAAACAAAATAAGTTATCACAATCATAAGAAGACAGAGGTGAAACATGGGACTTTTTCTTTCTATTAAATACTCTTTGGTTTGAATTCTTTCCAGATCATCTTTAGAAACCTGGCCAGTCACCCTTTTAATATCTATCCCAGTGGCCTTACCAAGGTCTTTCCACTTCAGAAATCCACCAATGGTGAGCTTGAGCATGAACAAACTAATAAAGGAATATTTTGTCCAAAAATATCCAGAACTTTTAGGAGTACAGTGCACATATGAAGCAGTGAAGCAACAATGAAACTAAGGAGCTGTACATCAGCTGTAGTCACACAAATGTGGCACCTGCCTGCTGGATTTTGCTAAGTTGTGGCAGCTTTTAGTCAATGGGGGTATTTCCCTACCTTTAATCAAGAGTGTAATTGTTCGATTTGAGAGCAAGATTTCTTGTTTTCACTCTCAAATGTCATATTGCTCTCTCTCAAAACTCTGCTCTCACTCAAAAAGTTGATTCTTGCTCTCAAATATATCATTATTCCTTTCAAATCTCTGCTTTTCTTCTCAAGTTTAGTGTTGCAGGTTCAAACCTCCTGCACTCAAGCATTGGTCTCTTTTCCTCACACTCAGACACATTCTCTGCGCTCTCAAAACTTATGCTCTTGGATATTTTTCTTCCTCTCTCATGGGTTGCTGAATGCGCTGTCTGTAAAAGGTCCTCCAGCCAATAGAATACTAGATAAATACTGACTGAGTAAATCGTCACAGCCTTCTTCAGGGTGCGCTTGTTTTACTTGACACAGTGCACTCAGAAAATTGGTACTAATCTGGGATCATCAGTAAACTTGTACGGAAATACCCCCATATTAGTCAGATTTTAAAATAATTCCAATTATTTCCCCAGGACATTCCTTAAATACAAATTGCTTTAAGCTGCACACAAAATGAAAAGTCAGTTCAACAATATTAAATTAAGAGCTTTGACTACATGTGACTTATTCCTGTCTTCACACACTGATTCTAATAGTTACATGTTGTCCTCATGTCTTCATCTTCACTGACACCCAAAATAGAAAATGATTTGCGCTCAGTGGGAGTTCCCCACAACGGGACCTTTGGCTACATTTGGAAGCTGACAACAAATGATGGGCCCCTGGATGGAGACCCCCAGTGTCTGACCCAGCTGTATCAGAGCACCGTCTCCCAAGAGAGAGACTTGGCCTCTGGGCTGGTGGGCACCCTGCTCATCTGCAAGTACAATGCCATCGATACTAGAGGACGACTGGTGAGATGAATGTTCACTTGTTTGAGCTTCAAATATATGATAGCACTGAATGTTCACTACAGTATAAAAAAACTTTGTTTTTTTGGGGGGAGAGAATTAATTGAATCTTTTTTCCATGCAGTTGGGACCCGATGAGAAGCTGAACCTCATATTTGCTGTGTTTGATGAGAACAAAAGTTGGTATTTCAAGGAAAACATGCAGCGATCCAGCCAAAACTCCATCGATCCCGCAGGCCCTGAATTCTATGAGTCCAATGTCATTTACAGTGAGTTACACTTCCTAATGTTCATGAAGGGAACAGCAACCACTCTGTAACATCTCAAAATGTTCTTCTCAGTAAAAGTCGAACAGAAACAAAAAAAATTCTCTTTGAATTTCCCTTCTCCTTCAGGTATAAATGGTTTTATGTTCAGCGGTCGTCAGTTTGTCATGTGTCAGACTGATGTCTCCTTCTGGCATGTGGCCAATGTGGGGACCCAGAGTGCCTTCCTCTCTGTCTATTTCACTGGAAACTTGTTTCAATACCAAGGCCTCTACCAGTCTGTGCTCACACTCTTCCCAATGACTGCCATAACTGTTCCAATGGAGACCGAGCTGATTGGTGAGGTCACAGAGTCACATTTACCAACCATTTTCTCAACAAGCAGGATGTTAGGTGGTTGAAGGCCACAAAAAATTAGTTGGTAAATTGTTGATAGCTAAACTTTAGGTAAATTTGGATATGATTTTTGCAGTGCCATACATTTATGTCAACTACATATGTTACTTTGTGACTTTCATAGGAAGCTCTACATGTTGGCTTTCCACTTAAGTCATACTGACTTCCTACTTTATCTTTCAGGTGAGTGGGAGATCAGTGCCTTTGATAGTAGCCTCAAGAGCCGGGGGATGAGCATTCGTTACACTGTTCGTGCCTGCAACAATGGAGACTTCCCATTGGTTGACCATGATGTGGATGAAGATATCTCAGAGTACTATGATGAAATAGCTCTCCAGCCAAGGGGCATGAGGCCTCAAAATGACACAGTTTTGGTTCGAGTGTGCAAAAAAACCCTCGCCAACAGCACTAATGGTCAAAATTTCACTGTCAAAACTGAAGGTAGTGATGCAGCATGTAAGCTAAGGAGAGTTCCAGTGGCATCACTGGGAAGAGGGAAACCTCCCTCAGAGGAAAGAATTCCAGAGGATATCCTGGAAAACATAGATAGAGATGGGGACTTGAGTGCTCCTCAGAATCAGACTGAACATGGGGATAATAGAGGTGGCAGACGAAGAAGACAAGTAAGTGGGAACTGGACAGAGGAAGGAACAAGTATTGGAGTATTAGAAGATGAAAGAACAACAATAGATAATGTTGAAGGAGATGTGAAAAACATGACGGACACTGATGCAGAGGTAAAGACTGAAAAGGAGAGTGAAATGCAAGGTGAAACGAACACCACGACAGAACTCGAAGACAGTAACAACATCTCACTGGACAGTGAAGCGTTGATGAGCAACAAGCAACGAACTGCAGACTCGAACTCCTCAGAGGACATGGATTATGACTTGGTACCAAAAAACTCCCTTTATTCTGAACGAGAGAGGCTCACAGACGATATGTTGGATCTGGAATTCAACTTCACGGATGCAAACACAACAAATGTTAATCTGTCCCTCGAGTATGATGACTATAGTTATGAGGTACTGTTGTCTGTATATAGGGCTTATTTAGTAGGATTTCAAATACTCAAACTCCCCCTTTACCAGTTTTAAAACTAAACTTTATCTCCAGGTCAACGGTAGACCAGATATATTCGGAGGAGGCTTTGTGGATCCACGGTCTGGAGAAATCAGACCTCGTCACTACTACATTGCTGCAGAGGAGATCACCTGGGACTATGGAATCAGAACCCCACGTCAGCTCATCAAACCCAGGTAGGAATAATAACTCATCCAAGGTTTCATGCATACATTTAAAGTCATTGTAAGATATTTGAGGAATAAAACATTTTCTGATTTTGTTTTTTTTTTCTTTCAAAAACACAAACTTAGTTATGTTCCTGATGCAACAAAAACACTTACCTTAGGAGATTGATAGAAGGCAGACGTCTTAATTACACTCCTGAGTTAGAAAACCCACCAACTATGTATGAATTACAAAACAACAAGCCACTGGGTTCAGGTCTGTGTCCCCACTCTTTCTACCCAGACAGACACAAAACAACCGCAAACAAACTTGATGCAATCTTGCTTATCTCCAGCTTTGAATGCTGCAGTATACATCAGTCAGAGCCCACTCAGTTTGAAGAATCAGAACGATTCCTCTTTAAGCTAAAGCTTAAAGCTATTCAGAAGGGGGCCATGAGAAAAGCTAATTTTTCACCATCTAAAACATCTCAAGCTCAAGTAAGAGCTGCGTTGTGTATTACAACTCAATGCCACTTCTGCATCAGACAGTTAAACAGAGTGGATCCCACTTAACATGGTACATGTGGCCACATGGTGTTGTAACCTGGACCATATTGCAAATGACAGTGGACTAATGCTGTTACAACGTTTTTATGATATTCAGTCGAAAAAATGTCATGACAAAGACAAACAGTCTGGTGCAGAAGTGGTCTGGTGTTGTAATGTAGAAAAAAGGCTTGCAGCTTTTGCCTGGACAACTTTCAAAGTTTTAGCTGTAAGATGTTTTAGAAGGTAAAATTAGCTTTTCTCATACCCCCTCAGAGTAGCCTTTAGTTTAGCTCCTCTTTCAGGGTTCATCTCATCTCTGATTCTCCAAACTGTGATTCTTTAAGATACCAAATACTACGTTACCCTGGTTTAAGAATAAAAAATAAAAAATCTGAGATGTATGTTAGAGAACACAGAGAAAACGATGCAGGTTAGGAACCCTCTTGCTGTGGGGTGACAGTGTTAGTGGGAATGAGGCCATTTTTTATTTGTTTGTTGCCATTCATTTAATCTTTGGCGTAATTTTACATCTTGTGATGATTGTTATGTTGTTGTTTTTTTATTGGGCCCTTTCACCTCTGCCTTGGAGGTCCCATTCAGTAACAAGTCCATGTTAAAGTTCAATCATTACAATTTTGTGTGCCATTTGATTTATCTGCATTTAAAAACTGAAATGTGGATCTCATAATGTAGTCTGCGGTAAACAGTCGTGTTTACTTAATTATTCCCTTCAGAGAAATGCGTCGGGGCATGAGGAAGTTCCTCCCTGAGTATAAGAAGGTGGTGTTTCGAGCTTATATGGACAAAGACTTCCTGCATCCTGTGGCCAGAGGAGAGCTTCAGGAACACTTGGGAATCATGGGACCTTTTATCAGAACAGAGATTAATGACCTTCTCACTGTAAGTGTTTCTGTTCCTTTTCTCAAGGAAATAAAAACAATTAAAAGTATTAGTACTTCCACTTTGATGAGGTCCACTTTACCCCTTATCCTTCTGGAAATATTTCTGCTGACATGATGATCAAGGATCATAACTGTGTATCTTAAATCATAACTGTCATCTTTTTACTTGTCGGAAAAAAAATGTATTTTTTTCTTTTTTGCTGTCTGACAGTCTCTCTTATCCCTTGCGGTTTTATTTCAGGTGATCTTTAAAAACAATGCCAACAGACCTTACTCCTTTCATCTCCATGGAGTCTATGACCTAAGTCAGGGGGCCGGCTTCTCACAAACCAGTTCCTCTTCTGCTCCTCCTGGGATTCCTGGCGAGCCTGTGCTTCCTGGGGAAGCTCGAACTTATAACTGGAGAATAAGCAAGAAGCAGGGACCCTCTGGCTCTGAATTTGACTGCAAGACCGGATCTTACTACTCCACTGTGGACAAGGTCAGTAGTCTAACTTAGATATACAACATTTATATTCATTCCACAAAAATATTCTCCATAAACCTTGTCTGTAATTCATTAATGTGGAGAAAATGCTTCGTTTTTCTTTTTAAACAATTTTCTAGGAGAGGGACCTTCACTCTGGTCTGATTGGTCCATTGGTGATCTGTAAACCTGGTACCCTGCAGACACATTACAACAAGCAGCCAGACATCCAGGAATTCGCCCTCCTCTTCCACACCTTTGATGAAACTAAAAGCTGGTACATGGCGGAGAACCTGCAGCGATACTGTGCTCCACCCTGTCAGGCCAACACTGAGGATCCCTGGTACCACACCAGCAATAAGTTTGCAGGTGGCTGAGTGCTCCTATCATGTTTGCTGCTGCTAGACTCATGCCATCCATGTTTTCTCAGAAATAACACCAATGTTTTTCTCCAGCTATCAACGGTTATGTGGCAGAGACTCTTCCTGGTCTGGTGGTTGCCCAGAACCAGCTAGTGAGGTGGCACCTTCTGAATGTGGGAGGTGACAGAGAGTACCACGCTGTGCACTTTCATGGACTACCTTTCACTGTTCATACAAAGCAAGAACATCGTATGGGTGTCTTCAACCTCTTTCCTGGTAAAAAAAAATTTAAATCGCATTTAATGTAAACCTTTTTTTTTAATTGATGTGTAATATAATTCATGCATCGTATGGGTGTCTTACGCATTACATCTCCCTTGTCAACCACTCATTCCTCAAGGTGTTTTTGGGACAGTGGAGATGAATCCCCCCACCGTTGGCACATGGTTAGTGGAGTGCACCATAGGAGAGTATCAGCTGGCTGGCATGAGGGCCAAGCTGTTGGTCTATAATCCACGTAGGTGTTCATGTCCTGTATATGCAATATTGCTTATAATCTCACTTGCACTGTAATGTAATAGATTGTCAGACATAAAACTATGGTTTATGCGTTTGGACATCAGTGGGTTTGAAGCATTTGGGGCCAAGCGTGTTTGCCACGTATCCTAGCAAGACACCAACACTGAGAGTGACACAAAATCTAGCATGTTTTGAGTTTTTGTGGCTCTTTTTTTTATTTCTTTGTTTGCTGTAATTTTGTCCCTGCATTAGTATCTGTCTGCATTCATTATGTGTCTCTTTTTAGCTTGTGTGGATGTGTTTGTTGTTGTTCTTGCCTTAGGGACTCTTTTTCATCCCTTTGCTGTCGTTTTGCATCTGGCAGTTGTGCTTTTATGTCTCTAAGATCCCTGTTTGAATTCAGCTCAAATCTATTTTCTTTCTGGTGTGTGTTGGCCGACTTCAAGCTGTGTTGTTCATATGGGTATAATTTTAGCCAGTTTGGAGGCTTTTGTAGTCAGTGTATGTCTGTCTGGATAGTTTGCTTTGTTTTGGTTATTTTGAATAATTTCTTACTCTAATTCTCTTTACAGCCATCTGCACCTACAGTACTTGATCTATTTTCATTAATTCCTTCTATACATCATTTTGTGCATCCAGGCAGTGGACTGAATTGTATTTTTATTGGATTTGCATTTATTTGTGTTTTATTAACCATACACTTTATTTATTTTTGTCTATCTGTGGTATGTTTGCATCTCTTACTGGTCCTCTGAGTCTTTTGGTTTCAGTTGTCTCTACTTTCATTGTGTACTTTCATCTCTGTCTTTTCCAACACTGTCCACACTATAAAGTATTGAGCTGATGTGTAATTCTCACTTTGCTTAGTGAAATATATGTTGATGCATATGCAGTTAAAGAAAGTCAAAGAAAAAAAACTTAAACATAAGAGTATATGCTGTAACCACTGCCTACAGTATATAGTCTAGAAATAGTAATTATGAATAATCAATGTTTTTTATATATTTGATTTAATGCATATGTCTATAAATCTGAGATGCTTTACTGATCTTAAATTTTAATGTATTGATCTGCAGTATGTATCTTACCTCTGGGAATGAAATCAGAAAGGATTGATGATTCCCAAATCACAGCATCAGATCAGATAGGTAAGAGCGTGGGTTTTTGTGGTTTTGTTTTCAATACATACCAAAAATACTCTTAATACCTGCCACTATTAGTAGAAAGGTTTACTACAAATACTCAGTCTACTTAAGATCTAAAACTAATGTTCATGAAATCTGAAGGCAAAAAATGATACACAGTGGGACGGATTATGACCATGTTTGCATTTCTCCATCCAGATAACTGGGCACCTAGGCTGGCAAGGCTGGAGCAGTCAGGTTACATAAACGCCTGGATGGGCAGAAGCAAGAAATCCTGGTTACAGGTTAGACATGGAACTGTATGCTGCAGTGTGCCTTAATGTTCCTGTTGCAAACATTATATCAATATCATTTTTTAAAAAGTAAGCTGAAGGTTATGTGTGTTCAGGTTGATCTTCAGAGGGCTTACCTGCTGCATGGTGTGCAGACACAGGGAGTGAGGTCAAAGCTGAGGGATCACTATATCACACTGTTCACCGTCTCGTACAGCCTGGACCAACAGACTTGGACCCTTTACAAAGGAAACAGCACCTGGAAAACCATGGTAATTCTTATTGATATTATAGTGGGTTATCAGCTGGTACCGAAATTGATTCTTCTTTAAATTGCTTTTGCAGCAAAGCAAAGGTTGAACGCAAAACAATGAAATGTAAATCAATCTGAAATGTGCCATTACAGCCAGCCTGATCCTTTAAGTCTGAGTTATAGTATTTGTCTGGCTGGTTTTTAGGTATTTCATGGGAACCTGGACAGCTCCAAGGTGAAAGACAACAGCTTCTCTCCACCATTCGTGGCTCGCTACATCAGGATTCACCCATTCCGCTATGTGCAAAAACCCGCTCTCCGAATGGAGTTGCTGGGATGTGATCTTAACAGTGAGTAGCCTAGCAGTAGCAGAATTGTTTTTTGCATGTGAAAATGTGGAGAATGACACAGCTTAAATGTGTGTCATATGTGACCAGGCTGCTCTATGCCTCTCGGACTCCAGAGGAAGAATATTCCTGACGACAGCTTTAGTGCGTCCTCATTTCATTCATCTCTGTTGCGGAGTTGGAAACCCAGCCTTGCCCGCCTTCACCTCAGCGGCAGCACCAACGCCTGGAGGCCAAAGGTGTGGTCACGCAACTGAAACACATCACACCAACGAGATCCACCTTCATGATACATCAGAAAGGTGGCTTTACAAAACTGCTGCAAAACCACTCTTGATCTCCATAATGAGTTGAATCAAAGGAACTACGTAGTCAATGGATCACGGTTTTAAAAAATGAATTATTATAATGTGATATTGGAAAAATTCATCATTCTACATAGCTAGTTTTGTTTCAGTTCATGTTTGAGCACTATCACAGTGTTATAAGAAACTGCTATGCAAACAGTGAGAATAATGAACCTTACTGTCTTCCCTTTCTGTGCTCTTATCATGTTCAGCTGGGCTTGCTCCTTTCCTCCTCTTCAGCTTATCATTTTCACACCTTGCAGCCCCGAACTGCAGAGGTGTGACTTGTCCTGCTGGCAAACTATTGAGCTCCTATTAAGCCTGCACATAAACACTTGTGAATCCTTGACAAAGGTCACAGAGATACACACTGCCCGTTTGAAATCTAAAAAATTTTCCAGCACTAATATTTAGTTTGAGCACCTTTATAATACAATACAATAATTTCCCTCAAAAGGGATAAATAAAGTATTTTTCATTTCATTCATTTCATTTAGCTTTGATTATGGAATACATGGATTTGGCCATTTAATTTAGTTCAATTCAAATCAATATCTTTATTCTCATCGTCCAAAGAACAACGAGGAAGTAAGGCAACTCCTGGGCAACATTAGTGGTGTACTTAAGTAGTCAATGATGGCATTTTTTGGAGATTTTAGTCACGTCATTCTCCACCAGCTGTGGAGGCCTCCCCCATGTCTTTGGGACTTCCAACTCATACTCAGCATAGATGTTCTCAAACACTAATTCAGCCACTTAGTAATGTTCCCTGTATGCTGAGCCGCTTTACATATGTCCTGGACTATCTTAGAAGCCTTTATGCACAGTCTGCATCCAGTCTGGTGTGGTAGACCCCAGCTTTTATTACTCTTATTCTCAACATCTGTTATTATGCTTCTATGAGTATTCCCTCCACGTCGTGTTTCAACCAGCCTCTAATAAGACTTCTCAGTATCAGTCATATCTGTCTGTGACCTAGATGGGGACTTGCGGTTGCGATTTTGATAATTCGTTTTGATGGAAAATCTTTTATTTGATGAGCTTTTCTTTGTCTGACCATCCTCTTCCCGTCTGTGCTGTCATTCCCCAGACGTAGCACTGTAGTAACGTCACACAAACGCACAATCAATAAAAAGGATGGCAGCCCCAGCGAGTACACTTGTTGCTGCTGCACATTTCGTTATAACGTTTGGGTATAAAATATTATGACGGGACAAATAAAAGACCAGCAAACTGCAACGTCTACAGCCTGAAAATTAGCATGATTCAAATATAGTATGCTGGATCCATCTTCATCCACCTTAATTGAATTGAAATATCTTTATCGTCATTGGGCCCGGAGACTCAACGAAACTGAAACCTGTCTCCCATATACAGACAAAACAGACATTTTACACACACTGGAGAGGTTGGTGACTGTAATATGAGGGCTTAACGTTAGCGTCTATGTTAGCATAAAGCTTCGTGCCGCAGCAGTAAATATTAGCTCATTACTAATTTTGTGCAGGAATAATGTTTACTCCATCAGACTGGCATTCATTGAATGTGTTCAGAGGAAGAATGAGCCATTTACTGAACACAGTGAGTTGTTGACTGCTGACTTTGCCATGACCCAATAACATTAAAATGTGTCCAATAAACCATCAGACCCACTATGAAGAATGCGGTTTTATTGGGTCTGTTTATTAGAAAAATAGGTAACAGCTGTTGCTGCTTTAGTAATGTTGACATTCATTGGACTTCTAAGAATTGGATTTGAACAAATTAAAATATTGAGGTTCTTTTATTTTCTTATTAGATTTGTAAGTTTAACATTGGTCATTTCTACACTCATCTTACAGTTATTTCAGGTTGTTTTTTTTCAATATTTTTATGACACACTAGTTCAGGGATCACACACTCTAGAACTCTTGGGCCGCTGTCCTGCAGGTTTTAGACATTTCCCTGCTGCAGCACTCTTGATTCAAATAAAATGGTTCTCCCTGCTATGGTGCGTAGCATTTTACACACTTCCGCAATACATTCAGAAAAAAGGCTATAAACTTCTGTACTAGTTTAGAAAAGTTCTCTGTGGATCCCGTAGGTTTTTGGTTCACATTTAAAAACTCTTGGTTAAGTTATGTTAAGAGCATATTTAGTAATCTGAAGAGACTTCCAGATTTTTGCCAAATTCAGTTCAGCAAATAAATCGGCCTTAATCTGTGATTAAGGGATAGAGGCACTGACGTAGTGTTCAAGGTAAACCTGCATAAAAAAAAAGATCCTCTGCTGGTCATATTTCTAATTTGTGTGATTATTTTTTTCTCTGATGTCTAAAAATGTTTCCTCTTTACCTCAGAACAACAACCCCCATGAGTGGCTGCAGGTTGACTTGGGGAAAGTCAGGCGTGTCACAGGTGTGGTCACCCAAGGAGCACACTCACTGCTGACCCAGATGATGGTGACAGAGTTCTCCATCACCTTCAGTCAAGATGGATATTCCTGGAGCAGTGTGTTAGAGGAGAGTTCCCAAAGAGAAAAGGTACACACAATAAAAGGCACAAATGATTTTCCATTGCGATCAGAAGTGTGTCAGTGCTTCCTAGAAGTCTCATAAACCAGCTGTTTCATTTATTACTAAACTCAGTCATTTCTACCACACCAGAAAATGAGTCAAGCCATCAGACCTTTTTTTTATTGTATTTGTGACTAACAAAATTTGAAATGTCAGTCTTGGTAAACCCTGATCTACATCTGAAAGTCATACTGTAATTTATCTCTAAATTGTATCTTCAGTGTTTGTGTTAATTGCAAGTATTTGTCTGATACACTCACTTTTTCCTCATGGTTTCTCTTTTTATTTCCTCCTCTTTCCATCCTCAGATCTTTCCAGGAAACAATGATCCAGATGAGGAAGCTCTTGCTGTTTTTGACCGTCCTCTGTTCGGCCGCTTTGTTCGCATCCACCCACGGGGTTGGATCAATGACATCGCCCTCCGCCTGGAGGTGCTGGGCTGTGACACGCAGCCAGGGGTCTGACACCACTGGTGAAAACGACCAGCAGCTTTCAGCAGCATTTTAGTAGCTTTCCTCTGGAGTTTGACAGGAAATGGAGTGAGAGAAAAAAATAGATTGCTATGTAGAGCACTCAAGTTATATATAAACTATCTGAAGCTATTTCTTCTGCAGCCACAACTTTGTTTACATTTGAACTACTTTTACTGTTGATAAACCTGCTGTTGGGAAATTATTCTTATCTAATGAAGGGCATAGTATTGTTCAGGAAAAAATAGATATTCAAAGGAAGATAATATTTGAATGTAGAAGAGTATTTAACTTTGCAGCACAGAACTGTGCAAGTGCAGAGCAAACCTTTTGAATGTAAGTGTGTAAATATTTCAGCCTCAGATGGATGTAAACTGTTTGACTCCTTGTATATCACTGGAAAGTTTATTTTTGGGCTTTATTTGAGATCTTGTAAACTAAAAAACTCAGTCTTGGTTGATGTTTTTTTCTTTCTTATGTGATGCCTTGAAACGGTGGTAAACACAAAAACACAGTCCCAGCACATTCCCTCCCTTAATTTCCTCCCTCTTTCCAGAGCAGTTTTTTTCTTTCCATGTGTCTTCAGACCAGAACTTTCCTGAGCCGTTATGTTTTTTTTGTCTTATCCTCCTCCAATAGGCCCCTCCTGGCAGAAACAATGAACACTTGAACTCCAGCATTGTTCTGTTAAGTTAGAATATGCTGTTTTGTTACACAGAGGAATAACAAGCTGGTTCACAGACAAGGTGATTAAGAGGGGTATGGTAAGTTTAACAAGGTACATCCACGCCTTTATTAAAGCACTACGTTTTGAGTGTTGGTAGTTGTGTGTTGTATCCGAGCAACCTTTATCACCTCATTATCAGCCCGGAAGTTTCCAGGCAAGTAGGAGGAGTGGGGGATGTTTTGTTTGGAGGGCAGATGCTGGACAGGACATGCATTGGCAACGATGTGGCACCAGCACACTTTGTCTGGCTGTCACACTTTATCTCTCTGTAAAACAATAACATGCCATCTGTAATCTAAAAAAACAGAGCACCTGTATCCATCTCCTGCTGGATGATAGTTAAAACACACAATGGAAAGCAGATGAAACTGGAAAGCAGAGGCTGTGGCCTGCTGCCCAGGTACAGGCACCTATCAGCAGCTGGGATAGAGTTAGTAACGTATGAAAGGCACAGATGTCTTCTTCATGCCAGCTCTGGATCTCAGGTCTTTCTCACGGTCATTTAGAGCCTTATATACAGTTTTATTTAAAAGTCTAAAGCATCTTTTTCATGTCTGTAGTTTTATACTTTGCTCTCAAAAAGTTAGACTTTCTTTGTGGTTTTGAATAGCATCTCTCCAGGCTACCTGAAGATCTTTAAAAGCTTTTACTTGGGCATCGGCTGTTTTTTCCACTTACTTTCAGTCTTTGTACCAAACCATTTCAGAATGTTTCAATAGTTTATTAAGCCATTTAACACTGAGTGGATTTTTATTCACCTCACCTGTCAATCACCAGTCAAGCTGCAAGCAGCCTATCAGTCTTACACAATTCAGTCAGGGGTTATTGAATTTTTCTTAAACAGTCTACAGACTACACCTTACTCAAGTGATGAGCCAGTGTTGTGTCTGCACACAACAGACACCTTCTAGTTCCTGAAACAGGACCTAGATGCATCTGGCCTATCAACTGATCCATCTGCTCACTGAAGCCTCATCAGACAAGGTCTCCATGGAGGGGA
Organism: Leptatherina wallacei; assembly: GCA_028567055.1. Classification (NCBI taxonomy): domain Eukaryota; kingdom Metazoa; phylum Chordata; class Actinopteri; order Atheriniformes; family Atherinidae; genus Leptatherina; species Leptatherina wallacei. Next base: position 19,240,106 of record JAOXYM010000007.1, on the reverse strand, counting down.
TGTTGTCATTTTTCAAGGAATAGGAACACTGTGTCCCAAATGACATAAGAATTGGACTAAAAACCAGCAGCAACAACCTCCATAGAGCCTAGACGTAAAAGTTATTGAAGCATATTGGCACAGGACAGAACAAAAAGTAGAGAACTTTCAAACAAAGGCTTTGAAATGTCCTTCAAGAGGTTTAGAGAACTATTCCTGAAGACGACTTGAAGAAATTACAAGAAAACACAAGGGTTCCTGTTGTGTTAAAGAAAGAAGGTGGTTGTACCAGAATTAGAATTGTATAAACTCAGTTTTTGCCTTACATACTGCATGTCTACTAGTTTGTCTGCACACTTCATCAATTTCCAGTTAGCTTGGCAATATACGCAGAAATGAAGGGTAGTTTAACACCTGCACAGTTCTGTATAAGCTCAGAAAACACTGGAGGGTTTGAAGCTTTCAGGCTGCTTGTCTGATCTAACAAGCAAAGCAGATGTTTTCTAAAAATCATATACATAGTGAGTATATTTCAAATGTATGATTACAGACATTTCTTTAAATAAATAATACTCTGGTTTTTGAAAGAAACATAACTAAACCTTTTTTCTGTGGAAGTCAAGTATACAGTTTGGTTTTGTGGTTCATAGGCACAAAAAAAAAACAATCTTCCCACAAGTCCCTCTAAAAATGCCTCCCTGCAGCTTCCTTTTTTCTTATTAAACTAGATCAGCACAAAATACAAAATATTGCTGAGGTGTTAAACTTCACACCCTGGAAGAGAAACAAATCGGATGACTTATAACTGTTAGAAAAGGCAGTCTAACTCAAGGAATAATCATATCTTTAACAGACCCTAATTTTAACTTATTTAAAGACTGTATTATCAAATACTGTTGACTTTGAAAATGTTTGTTAACTATATCAACAATTAAATGACCACAATGACTGTCAGCTGTCACAAATACTCCCCACAGTGAGCCAAATTAAGAATTTCCTAACATGGTCAATCTATGATGTGGTAAGGTGTAGTTTCAGGATCACGGTGGATGATTGCCACATTTTCCTTCGTCACAACAGTTTAAAAGAATTTGCCCCTCTGCGTGCTGGTTTTTATAAAGTACCAGGAAAGAAAACAGTTTGACATGAGTGGAAAAAAAATAACCAGAATTTTATCACCATACCTTACATCACTTCCTGTCTTGATAGTGAGGCTGCTGAGAACCTGCAGAGGGCCAAGAAAGCAGAAGTGCTGTCCTTCCTTCTCCTCTTCTTGGTGATAGTTTCACATGTTTAAGGTGACCGCGCTGTTTGTGTGCAAATTTTGTGTAATATTTGCATGTGGGATTTCTTGAAACCCACCGACTTGTTATGTAAAGCAAAACAATGTTTCAGTCACCGACAAGATACAAGTATTAATTCTCAACCAATTTAGGTTCCTGGACCGGTGAAACATGTACAGTTTTACACTCAAGATCTGCTTTCTGAAGCTTATTTCTCAGTAACTGAAAGCAGGCAGTGTGATAGTTTCTAAATGTTTCCACTGTGATGACATGAGTTAATGCAAAAAAAAAGAAAAACTCCTGAAAGTAGAAACATTTCGTAACAGCTCTGCTGCACGTCATCAAACTTTACAGGAAAATGAAATATTAACTGCACATGATTAGTATGAAGGCTGAATATGAAGTTCTGCTGAATATGATGATTATTTGAATAATTATATAACAATAATAACAGCTATGTATATCATGATTTAAATGCAAAATAAATAATCAAATAAATGAATAAATAAATCCAATTCTTTTACACAGACTGTTTCTTTCTGTGTGAGTTTTATGTGATTTTGGGTGTATTTACAGTTTAAGATGTGCTGGTAGGTGTAACATTTCTTTATCACATTTGACTACCTCTAAGGTGATTTAAATTAAGAAGTGAATCATCACTTAAATTATCTGTTCATCAAAACAAAGTGTGAGAAACATTTATATAAATTCCAGATAAACCAGGGATCTTAAACTAGTCCTCAAGGGTTCCTGTCCTGCAAGTTTTATATGTGTCCCTGTTTCAACAGACGTGATTCAAATGAATGGATTAGTGTGCAGAAATTGAAAGAAGCTGCTGGATCCATTTCATTTTAATCCTGTGTGCTGGAACAGGGACGTACATAGGACTGGAGTTTAAAATCCCTGAGATAAACTAAACATTAGTTATAAACTATGTGCTCATCCAGTCTTCAACACATTTACTTGAGAGACAATTTGATGTATCCTTAATCTACTGTATCACTAAAATTCAGAGAGGTTCCTCTTGCTACAGAAAGTTTCTGTGCATGTGTGTGTGAAACACTCTCATGTGTAGCATCTTGAAGTTAGTCTGTGCAGCTGTTTAATAATTATAAGAAAGGAGGATGATGACCCCTGCTGGACAATCTGCAGTATTTCACTACTCCAAAACAAGTTTGTGATATGTTTCAACAGCGTTGGTTTGTCTGTCTGTCTGTTAGCAACATTACTAAAAAACCTTTGGACTGAATTTGATTCAGTTTTCAGGAAATCTCAGAAGTGGAATAAGGAACAAGTGAATAGATTTTGGGGGGAGGATTCTTTACTATGGAGAGAATAATTTAGCCATAGAGCCTCTAACTCAATAACTAAAAGCATTCAGAGAGCACAGACCTTCCTCAAGCCATTGTAAAAAAAAATATTTTTTTGTCAATGATTGTGGGCATTATTTTTGAGTTAGAAGCTCTGTACTGCCTTGGCAGAAGTAATAATACCCACAATCATTGGCGAAAGAAAAAAAAAGTCAAGCATTTGATTTTGATGCATGAAAACATTCAGTAGAAAACGTATTGTAATCATTTCCACTGTAAAGAAAGAAAAATGTCCGTATAAATCCAGAATAAGCCTGTAGTTCAAAAACACTACAGGCCACCACCAAGGAGGCACAGACTTTTTACCCTATGGTTAAAACTTTTTAAGAGATAAAATTATTTCTTTATTTGGAGAATCTGGGTTCATAGACATGAAAAGAAGGACTTTTTAAAGTAATAAACTTGTATATATTATTGGGGGGGTCAAAAGAATTCTGAAAATAATATTTAAAAGAAATAAAGTAATAACTTAAATGATTACCAAAGCAGCAGCCAGTATGGACCGATTAATCCACTACAGCCACTTCATCTTTACTGTTAAACCGTAGTTAGAAACTATTATATTTGGATTTATAATTTGCCTCTCGTCTGATAGCAGCTGGGATAGGCTCCAGCTTCTCCCTTTGATATTGCAGAAGAATAACCAGGTATGAGCACTGGATGAATGGATATTCCTAACTTTTTATTTTAAAAGAAAAAAAAAATCTACTTTTGTGGTGGAAAAATCTTTAATTGTTAAGTAAATAATTAATTAAATGTTCAGATTAATGTCATGGTAAAAAGTACAGTATTTACATGGGAAAATGTGTCCAAACTTTTGACTGGTACTGTCTGAGATGACAAAGGTAGAAGTAGAGAGGAGTATTTCAAATTTATATACAGTCAGGTACTTGAATAAATGAAATGAGTAGGCTTCTTTCACACCCTGGTTAAGTTATTAAATTGATTTTAAAGGTAATAAAATTTGCTACTTAATTAAAATGTAAAATATTTTTTGTGCGTGCATGATTCCTTAGCACGCACAGCCTCAGTCAGTGCATTATAGTTATGGGAGATAAGCAGATGAGCTGCCTGGTGGTTAAAAAAAAAAACTAAAACTGTACAGACAGTCCTGTTTAACGACATAGTGTGTGTTCCAAGGGTATTAATCTCCATAGTGTGTATACTTTTCTTTTTTGGGGTGGGGGGACACAGTAAAGCATGATCTTTACAACTCAGCAGGACTGGGTGCCTGGGTGTGAAATGCAGAGGGGAATGAGAAGAACTGGGAGTCAAGGGAGGACTTCGTGCCTGAGTGAACTCAGCCATGTTGCTGTGGTGATAATGAGCAGATTATGCATTTAAAGGCACAATGAGTTTTTCTCTGTACCAGAGCAGAGCTTTGCTTTTCTTGTCCAATGTTCAAGTCTTCATTTGTTCAAAGGGATCGAAGATAAATCTCCATCATGTCTAAAAAGCCAAGAAAAAAACCCCACCTGATCTAAGCCCATACAAGAGACAAAAGAGTGACTGGCAACAATGGCATGAGTTGTCATTTTACATCTTTATTGTTGGTTTAATAGAAAAAAATGTTATTCATTTGATACAGATTCAAAATTACAACAAAAACACAAAAATAACATACATTTCCTAGCAGCATGACTTAATTTCCTGTGATGTCACTGGCCATGTTAGATCATTTTTGTAAATTGAATAAAACTAAAATATGTATTTATATGTATTTAAAAGGTAGAGCTTGTGAGGGACAGAAGCTTGCAGCTTTGAGAAGTGTGTAGAGGCAATAAAGGTCAAATTGCAGCAACTGACAGGAGGTAAGAAAAGGAGAACTCTGTACTGGAATATTATGCATATTTCACCATGTAATGCTGTGGGAAGGCCTGGGCTGAACATTTCTGCAGAACCAAGAATGAGACCAACATGACCAACAAAACAATTAGATATAATACCTACTATTGAGACAATGAAAACATACATAAAACTGATTTTTCCAGAACATAAAAAAGGTCCATTAATCAGGTGTAACCAAAAGAAATACAAGGGACCTTCACAAAAATGAAAACGTATGACTTTAACTGGCACAGCACTACAGTATATTCTTGCTGGATGACTGGCAGTCTATGAGGTGTTTGTTGCAAATCATGGCTCAGCTTTCTAATGATCGGACCTTTAGCTATGGTGTTTCACATGTAATTTGTGTGGTTTCAGATGTAGGTAAAGCACACCAGTTAAACAGTAAGCAGGCTTAGGTCAGAGGACAGGAATGGCACTCTGCAGAGCAGAAAAACAACGTTCAGTATTACACTTACAGTTGAATTAACTCCAAGTCAGGGGTTTTTTAAACAGAAGAGACTCTAATTAGATGAGACTTAGAGACCGAGTAAAGTCTTCTGGGTGATTAAATAAGAATAACACAACCATTTCCAAAAGGTGCAGTTTTGAAACTACCTTAAGATTTATGACTCTTGCATACCTTTTCATGTCAGACAGAGCCAGAAATACCTCAAATATGCCTCCTAGGCTATGACCTGCAGCACAAGTTAGCGAGCATATACAGGAGGGGACATACAAAGTTGTCACCAGGGAAAAAAATAGAAGTTTTCAGCTCAAAAACTTTGTAATTATAAAAACAGTAGTAGTGTTAGTAGCACGTTTAGGTAAAATGCAAGGGACTGCACTAGAGATTTAGCTCTTCCCGGAGTGCTGCAGGTAACAGCTCTGCGTGCTACAAGAGAGAAATGCTGTGAGAAACTGTGAGAACAAGTACACAATTATCATCCAGTCTGACATGATCAGACTTCAGTAAGCAGTCATAGGAAAAGATTCCATGGGACCTTCCACATGTACTTTGCAGTTCTTCATCCATTCAGATCATTCACCTTTAATATATTATCACAAATTTTAACACATAATCTGACACAACAATTTTCTTGACAGTAGTATCGTTAACAGCACAGACAAATAAAAGGAGGACACTACAATGATTTATGGTTAATTAATAACCATTGTAAATTATATCCACATATGTCTGTATGAATTTACTGTAGTTAATAAAAAGGAGCATCTAGCTGGTTCTAATAAGAAACTGGATGAAAATAAACTTTATACTGAGACAAGAGAAAGAAAAATAAGTAACTGAGATGTCAGTTTTTTTCATTGTACAGACAATGTGCATTATTTTCCTCAAATCTAGAAACAAAGTCTGGTTTGGTGTGCAGACTGTGAACTACCTGCTCAAGTGTGAATTAATGAAGGCAGATTTGTTTTCAAACTGTGGCTACAACTGTAACTCAAAATGTTTTTGCTTTACATCTTTTTCAAAGATGTGTTTTAGAAAACGACAGTGATGTAAGCTGCGAACTAAAAGGTGAGTACATACTCTGTATAAAAACATGTCAAAAATATAAATGTTCACAGTCACAAAAATCACATAATCTACTCAACTCTATTAAATCTTGGTAAGACGGATACATTTTGTGCAAGCAGGCTTCTGCAGATGGTGTTACCCAAACACAGAGATCCTTCAACATGGCTGCTAGACTATTAGGCCCACATCGTGATCCTTTTGTGACATAGGTCTCTAGCTTGATGGCAGTCAACATGTGAAACTTTTTTTTGTGTAGCAGTAACAGAATTTTACATTACTGTAAATGAATTCCTATGATTTCTAGTTAAAAGATTTTACACATGAATGGATGCTGTTCACATGATTGGAAATCAGCAGTGAATCCTATTGGTCACTGATGCAATCTGAATGCAGTTCTGCAGGCTTGAGAGAGCATTTTCTGCAACCTTTCATAACATAAAGTCTTACTGCTGTTGAGAAGGATGCTCATTCATAGTGATAGTGATACTGATAAGTTATACAGCTGGTTAACCATCTACTTTTCATTTGCAAACAGCAGCTTCAAAAAGTGCCAACAACCGTTACACTGCTGGTAATATCTAACAAAAATTTTGTCAAACTGGAGACCTATGTTTTTATTTTCAAATATGCACATATCATGTGTGGCTCACCTGTTTCTATTTTTGTGTTTCCACTTTAATTAATTACTTTATTTTTTTCAGTTGTACAGTTTGGACACATCAACCCATTCATTGTGAATGGGTTGATGTGTCCAAACTTTTGACTGGTACTGTATTACGGAAAAAAGAATTGTGTTCCAAAGGCAGGCTGCAGTAATAATCAGTTGTCAGTGTATTGGAAAAGGAATGGAATGATGTGGAAATTAAGGCAAAGTAAGGGGGAAGAGAAAAACTGATGATGCACCAAATCTTTGGGTATAAGGAAGTTCGACATTTTCCCAGTTTTTAGTTCCCAAACAGACATAAATAAGGTTTTGCAGGAAGCGAGTCCGATTGACAACAGGCATTTGGCAAACCTATTTCTAAAAGAAAATATTATATTTTTATAAAGGATGTCAATATGTTTAACTGGACTGCTGAGGATTATTTTCTAATTATTGAGGTATAGATGGGTTTCTTATTCAGAACTATGTTACCCAAAGCAATGCCCTCAGAGAATCACACGCTTTTAGGCTGTGATGTATTCTAACACAGGATCAGAGTGCATAAGAGGATAAAAGAGGAATACCACACAGTACTGTTTGGCAGATTGCTGCAGTTCTACTTCACATATGTTCATTAAAGTAGTTACTAAAGGTGCAGAGGTCAGTGGTAGAAAGTATCAATGAAAAATAACTGCAAAAAACTGCCCTATTGAGGTAAAATCTCAAATCTCAGCAGGGATGTAATGCTTTGTTTTATTACAGTCTAAACAGTGAGTGGTTCTCTCATGTCAGTCTAAACTAAAGCAGCAAATTAACTGGATTATCTAAGAAATGGCCTCATGAGCCCTTGGGCTATTTAGCTATGTTTTAATCTCAGCAGCTCCCTCTAATCAACCAGGTACAAACAATAATCTACCTCAACATTATAACCACATACCTCATACCGTCAACCAGCAATAGTCAGTCAGAGAATCTGACCCTGTAGGGGTGTAATGTGGTATTCAGAAACATTTAGGAAAGTGTTTCATGCCAAAGTAACATCTTTATGTATTTCAGAAACAAAGATTTCCCAGAAAAAACATTGTCCAAAGAATCATACTGCCTCTACTTCACTTAATCCTGCTGCCATCACCTCCACAGACAAAAACAGCCAATCACATGATGAGAAACAGTTATCATATCAAGAAACTTCCTTCAACAACTTCATGGTATGATGCTGGTGTTCACAAACTCATTGCAGATATTTTCAATGGTGCCATTGCAAGATCTTTGTATAATGGCTAGCAGTATGGTTTACAGTAAAATATAAAATAGCAGCTCCTCTGTGGGACATCATGGGTCAGCATTCCCTCCTACACCTCAATGAGCTTTGAACACCCATTACCCTGTCACCCATTCTCCAGTTCTGCACTTACCACTGCATATAGAAAACATCCTATAAGACTGGCTGTTTTGGTGATGCTTTAATCTAGCTGTGTAGCCACCTCAACGTCAGAATAGTCAACCATGAAGCTTCTATATCAACTGCATGATTCCAACTCTTTCCACTCAAACACCTGTAGTGTTTTCACAATACAAAACTCCTATCAATTATTCTCAAAACCTCACAAACAGTTCTGCAGCAACAAACAATAAGGCTCTACACCCATAAGATGATTTTGTAAGTACTTTTCAGGCAGCAGATGTTTGCCTTTTTTTTCCTTTTTATCTACGACTGCATAACTTTACCTGCTGAATACTGCAACGTCACTGGCCTAGACAAAAAAAAGAGAAAACTTAAATGATCTAGCTCACAGGGGTTCATTGCATATCTGTGGAATCAACAGATGCCAGTCACACATCTGTGTCCCATACAGGCAGACTGACAAAGAGAAAAAGTCATTCAGCTGAAGTTTACAAACCTGACTACGCTTTCAGCCAGGGACTAAAACTTGCAAGCAGCTCAGCTGAGGTGATTGTGTGACGTCTCATCTATAAGAAGAATAGCCTGTTACCTGCTGCGACATTTACAAAAGATAGATATCCGTCTCTTGTAACTGTTTCAGTCAAAACCACAGGCTGTAAAGTTGAGTGCAATAAACCTGCATATAAATCAACGTAAGACTGTATTCCAGCTGCACAAACAAAATAAAATGCATCTTGTTAAAAACCTAGATTTATGAGGTACTACAGAAAGAATTTTGAAATGAATTCCTTCACTAGTTCTCACTTTATATGTCTCTTCATCTAAACAATGTGTCCATTTTGAACCTAAAAATAAAACATTAAATTTTACAGATTTGAAGCTCTAGTAATTAGATAAATGCCGTGAAAATAAACATTGCCATTTTTCAGTCTTCATTTCTCTCCTCTTGGAGGTATGTGTTACCACAGAGTCCCGACTGATAAAGTGACTCTGGTGGACATGTGTTGTGCTTATCCTCCTCCATCACCCAACACTGATGCACCTTTTATTTTGTTCTCAGTGTGGCTTTCAGCCAGAGCACCCTTCTCACCTTCATTTTGCATGAAAAGAAGCAAACTGCCAGCGGGAATTTGAGAGGATGAGAGGTTAAAATTGAGCCAACAGGAAGTCCATAGCTGAGACTTTCTGTTTGAAAGGCAGGCAATCTAAGGAGGAGAAAAGTGCTGGTGGGCTGAATCCCTGCAAAATAAACGAAGAAAAACAGAATATATAAAACAGGGACAATGCAGCGGTAATTAAATACTTAATTTTGTTATAGATGAGTCATTATATTCATGCATGTGTGCAACCTTTGTAAGATGTGACTCAGATGTGTGTCTCTACATCAGTGTAGCCAGGCAGGATGTCTCCATTGGAGCAGCTTTTGGGTTCCCCAGCTGGTGGCGGGGTAGCCAACATGTGGGCAGTTGTGGATGTCTCTTCTGCTGACGCCTGGGCTCGTTGGAGCCTGCGGTGTATCAGGGGCACAAAGAACAGCACCATGCCCCCAACCATGGGAGGCACCCCTGCCAGGGAGAATGCCACTGTGTAGTTGTCAAAGTAACCGTGTAGCAGACCTGTGCAGTGGAGCCAGAAGGGGAAATTCACATTTTCAAAAAAAAAAAATCAATGCATGTACCGCTGACATGAATGCACATGTCCACAGGTGGAATGACAAAACAGCGAGTGAAACACACAAACACAAGCAAAGCACCAACAAAGGCAGAGTAAAAGAGGATTCCTGGTAAGAAAACACTGGTGTACACTCAAGGATTTAAAGTACGTAAGAAATTGGCTTGCAAATGTTTTATGAAAGCCAACTTTCTGGGCCTTGACTATACATGGTTAAAAGAAAAATACCCAGGCATTTTTTTGGGGGGAGAGAGCTGGACCCAGAGGACAATGAGCTGAGCTTCATGCACAGACTGAAAGCAGGAGGATTCACTTCAAAACACAACAGCTACTTGCTGAATAGAAGCAGGGTCCTAGAGAAAAATTAAATAACAATAATAATGAATATATAATAATATTAATCATGAATAATGACTTATATAGCACTTTTCAAGGCACTCAAATCACTTTACAGTAAATTCATTATTCATTTACTCCACTTTCATACTCAGTTTGATCCAATGTGGTACTACATTCATTTGAATATTACAGACATTTTCCCATATCTGTTCAAGATCTGGGACTTGGTACATTCCTGTCTCATTGGTGAGCATCTATATTTTACAGTCATTGGTGAGCATACAGTTTTCTTGACCTCAGGGCCTAGTTTTCACTTTGACATATGTCAGCTGTTAAGCCAAGAATTCATAAAGAAAAAGAATTAAGAAGAATTCATACGGAAATATAATATCTAATCGTTTTAATTGTTTTGTCATTGAGGAGAGCAACATGAAAAAAAGCATTTTGCTGTTGCAACCTACTAATAAATAAATGGTGATACCAAACTCCAACCCAATGAGCCCGTCCTGTATCACAGGTACAAATCTGTTTTAAAACTCTTATTCTTGCCCTTCAACAGCTGGCACTTTGCCCTTAATGCTGAAAGTCAATAGCAAGAATACTCTCTTCTTGTTTTATCTTTATGACCTAAAACATGCTGCAAATATTTGCAATCACATAGGCAACATAAAAAAATCATGTTTAATCAGCTGAGCTTGTAACAAGAAAATGTATCTGTTTCTGAAGACAGACAATCTTCATCTTAGGCAAATTTGTTAACATTTTGATATCTAGCTCCACATGTAAGAAATTGAGTAGACTTGTTGAAGCTACAAAGGCATAGAAAAAGCTGCCAAGAAGGCAGAGTGCAGAACAGAAAGAAAAGCAAAGAAAGCAAAATTATATCCAAGTCATCGAAATTACTGTTGCGTGATTGTTCTACACTTCTGGTAGAAAAGAAATAGAGTAAAGCTGGGGACTTGAAGGAAGTTGAATCCTGTCATGTAACAATGTCAGTGCATTTTTTTTGTTGTTGCTTTTTTCCTTGAAAACAAATTCTTAGAAACAGTTTGCAGTTGGCCACAGGCCCAAATGTCTCTTAATACAATCTACTGTAAAATCTGTTCTGCTGTTCATTTGTCTTATTCCCCTTTAATTCCCCACACATTTTCTACCCTCATCCAATTGCTTTTCTATTCTAATATGAATCAAGTGTTTGTGCACTTTTACTGCCAACATCCTAAATTTGGTGAAAGGAGTCATGTCACAGTGAGCTCACTCAGGACTAAACATTTCAATCAGAAATGAGCTGTAAATTAAAAAAAAAAAAACTTTCTTTTTCTTTCTTTAAAAGAAAAGCATGCTTCTCACCAGCAATGGGTGGACCTGCTGTCATTGGGAGAGACATGAGGCCCAGAAGGTATCCTATGGCCTGCGAGGCCTGCATGGGCCCAACCAGCTCAAACGCTATGGGAGCCATCATGGTAAGGAAGCATCCATCACAAAGCCCCAGGAACACACACACAACCACCAGGGCCTCAAACACAGAACACTGAGGAATCATCATGGACATCAGACCCAGAGCTATGAAGGACACCACCTGAAAGAGATAGGAAGAACCCCCTTAATAAGCTTTCCTTGACACAATTCTCTCTATTCCAGAAGAATCTTATAGACGTATTGCTGATTAGCCTTTCCGTTGCAACAGAAGCACTAAAACACAGTGAGCCGAGTATATCTGACCTATTATTAGACAGTTTGTTTTCAAAATAAATATGACTATTAAGTTCAAATGAAATACATGATATGTAGCATTTGTACAAGGCTAATTTAAAAGCCGCATTAGCCTGAGTTAGCAGAGGACTGGTGCAACCACTTCATTGACCCATGACATTAAAGTTACATGTAGAATAAATCTAAGATGAAAAAGTATTAAAAAGCTGTGGAGCTGTCACACATCTAAATCATATCATTTGATCTTAAGGCTGAGCATTATTTATAACAGTGCTTTGAGCACTTGTTGGCTCAAATCTCTACAGTCACTAAATACCTTCAAGCTTTAAGCCTGTTACACTAATACTGGGAAGTGCAAAGGGGGGGGGTCTTCACAATCAGCAAATACGTGTTACTTTAAACCATTCAAAGCCATGGCATTGTGCAAAAAACTCTAGAGTCTACATCTGCAGGTGACATGAAGAGTAACATGTTCCATCTATAAAAGACTAGTGGTTTTTACACTGCAGATACATTTGACTGCACAAAATAAAGTTTTTACGATGAATGTCACGCAATCAACAGCCAACCAGGTAAAGCAGGATAACAAATTTGATTGAGGCTAAAACTAGTATTTCTAATGCTTCAAATAAACAAGACATTGTATATCCTCACATTCTTAAAAATGATAAGTTTATTGTTGTTGTGTTTACTGTATTCATTTATAGGAAAATACATTGTCCAAACTAAAGTCGTTGTTGTTGTCAGGCTGACAAGTGAGTATGATGATTCTGGCTAATGCCGCCAACATATCATTTGTGTGTTTGTATGCACACACCAGGGAGAAATAATAAACCCTGTTTGAATCTCTCAGCCGGGCTTTACCTCCTTCTGCTTTCTCAGAAAAGAACCCTCCCTCCCATTATCCCAACATGTCATTCTTTGGCGAGAGTTAAGCTGCTTGTCAACCTGTTGTAGTAAAGCTGTTTTCACACAGAAACAACAGAGAAGTTCAAGAGATTTTGGACTGGACTTTTTCCTCCGTTCCTGTATGCACATGAACTTCCCAGCAGAAAACGAGCTCTAACAGCATGAAAGTTAAGGGAGGGGGGTGCATGGTTGGTCTAGATATCACAGGAGGCAGGACGTGATGAAAAAGTATGCTGTGTAAGTTGCTGTGTTTTGCTTACAGCCTGTCAAAATGGCTGGATGTGAGGCTCTTTGATTATTGTTTTTACAACATATCCACAAGGTTTACTACTAAAGTAGAAAGCAAGATACAGGTCAGCAGGAGAGAGTAACAGGCAGCAACTCCTACGAGGAAATGTTCCAGAAAATGAGTTGCTATGTTTCCAACCAGGTGATCTTCTAGATATCCCACCAGAGCATTGGGTGATGAGTCTTAGCAAGACATCTGGAGTGAATGCTGCGGATGTTTGCATCCTCATATGTAACCACTCCAGACCATCTCTAGAACATTTCAGGAGTGCAGCACGTGTGAAAACTG
>JAOXYM010000007.1:19198141-19222348 GCA_028567055.1 Leptatherina wallacei | reverse complement strand
GAGGTTGCAGAGAGGAGGACGTTGGACAAACTGCTGAACATCATGGATGATGTCAGCCACCCTCTGCATGCCACCATAGAGCACCATAGAGCATAGAGCAGGCTGCTGAAAGCGATTGCGGCACTAGCCGCATTTTAAACCGCTGGCGGTGATCGCTCGAGGCAGAGATCTGAATGTCCGAAGCAAAGCAAAGAAAGGAGGACATCAGGAAGTATGTTGGAGCGAGTTAATGTAAAAGTTTAAATCACAAAGAAATTATTATTCTCAAATGCTAATAATGATAAGTCACTAATTTAAATCATCTTTTTTCCTCAGCAAGAATCATAGTGATATTTTGTCTGGTGAGCTGCAGTTTAGAAAGAGGAGGACGAAAGTCAGGTGGAAAGACAGGGTCACAGCAGGTGAGCTTTAGTACTCCTAGAGATGTGACTGTAGCTACATGGTTCATTAAAATGCTGAAAGTCATAATGTTTGATACCAAAGTGTTTACCTGACCTTCACATAATGTTGTACAGACTTAAAAAGAATGTTTTTGGGTTCAGATCCCTCGAAAAAGGCTAATAATTTAAACATGTTTTCAATTAAAATGAGATTAATAATCATATTTAAAAAATGAACATTTTCTGTGATATCACAAATCATATGCAATGGTAATGATTCAAATTGATCACATTACATTTTTTTTATTATAACCATGAAGATAATCGTGTACTATATAAAAATAGTTTATCATTGTGTCTTAAATTATAGCCTTTAATGGGCACATTTTTTCCCATGTGGTATCAATATGTTCATTTGGTCAAGTGACAGAAGGGGCTGACAGGTAGTAATGACAGGAACAGAATGAGGCGGACAGACAGGTGGAGAGGCAGTTGGAGAGGTAGGGTCACAAGTGAGGTCTCAAACTTTTGCTTGTTCAGTTTTTCTGTCCTTAAATGCTTGATAAAGCAAATGAACATTTAGCAAAAGTGAAAATAAACACATCTTACAGGGACCTTAGAGAACAACTTTTAAATCCCTACCAATGTCTGAATCAAACCTACGCCCTTGTCCTGAGATCTTTGGTATCTTTGTAAAACAAAACGTTCTGTGGAGGGTTTGATTCTTTATGTTAAACTGAAAGAGACTTTTATTTAATTTTAGCACCTGTTTGTTTTTGTTTTTTATTACCTTGGTCTTTTAAAAAAAAAAACGTTCCTTAACACCCTCCAAAATATCTGCTTTGTATTCATTGCAGGGCACTTGTTTTGTTTTATTTAAGTGTTTACTAACTTATTTCTAAATGAAACATACATTGTATTTTTGTTTTTGTTCTAATCCAATCCAATCCACTTTATTTATAGAAAACTTATTTAAAAACAGAACATGTCACCAAAGTGCTGCACAATAAAATCAGAAATATCAATAAAAACAATACAATAAAAATGTAAATAAAATAAAGTTAAAGTTCTCAATATAACTAGGATGACGTGTCGTGGCTTGTAAAATTACAAACAGACCTTTCACTTAAACTAAAAATATTAGTTATGGCCCTTGAAGATTTGTATTTGAGTACCTCTGTCATAGAGGGTTTTTCTCTCAGTCTCTCTTCAGTTTTTCCCCATCACAACAAACAAACATAGAAGGGTCTATTTCTTGGGGCCGATTGCCAGGGCTCTGAATGGTACTGGTGACTGTTATCACCATACAAGTTATAAGTTCTGAAGGAGCCCTTTTCTGACTTGGTGGTGCTCAAATAGATGCAGATCCAAGGTAGTGTTGGTTGTGACATTAATCAAAAAGTCTGATGCATTATGCTTGTGCAGGTTACAATGCACCAACTGAACAAAAAAAAGGTTTACAATTTGTAAGCTCTCTATAGTAATAATCATATTTAAATGAGATGACACATACATGTAGGTTATGATAAAGATTTTTGCATATTGATTTGAAGTTTGTATAGCCTTGTTTCCACCAATGGGTGAGGGGCGGGACGCATTTTTTGCGTTTCCATAGCAAAAACTGGTAAGGGTACCCTTATATCCGACCTTGCCCGTCCTACCTTTTTGGGAACCTTGCGGTGGGGTACCAATCTAACCAATCCGACCCAAAAGGCTGAAGTTTGACACACTGCAATCTGTTAATTGGTTGGGGACAAAAAACGTCACTTTCCATGCAACCTGGCATTAAAACAGAGCAGGAAAGGCTCCTTGTTTAGAGCAACAGATTTTCTTTTTGTTGATTAAATCTGTTTAAAATAGCATGACAAGGCACTCCTTTGTTTCTGAGTTCAGTTTTGGTTGTACAGTTTAAGCTAGGCATCATGCTGAGATGGCGTCAAGATATTATGTAGCCGAGGCATCTATCTATCGCTATCCTGTTGATACTCCGCCTCTCAGGTAAGGTTACGGTTAGCTGTGGGATCACAACAAGATTACATTTAACTGTCCTGTCCCAACCTGCACCCATTGGTGGAAACGAGGCTTATGTCAAAATTTTTGTATCTCACTATAATTTTCCGCTTTAATTTCTGAAATTAGGCATTTTCTAATAGCCTTGTACCTTTTTTGTGCGATGAAAAAACACAAATATTTGTGATTCACTGGTCTTGAGGATGGTCTTAGATTTGATCTGTGGATAACAAGTAATTCTGTTTTTTCAAGGAAAATGTTTGGGAAAAAAATCGTTTTGGGGAAGTTTAACAAATATAGATCTGATATATTAAAAACTTATAGCCAAATTGGTCAATGAACATTATCTACTATGCACGGACAAGAGATAGGACAGTGGTTCTAAGCAACTGAATAGAAAAAAAAAGATTCTTCAAAAGTTCATTGAGGCAATGATAAAAACTTAAATTTATGTGGCTCCTTTCAAGGACCCCAAAGTCACTTTACAACAACAAAAAAACTCATTAGCAAAAAAAGCTCAAACAAGCAGACTCAAGGCTGCAGGCATTTTTGAAGATGTGTTTTTTGAGGAGTTTCTTAAAAGTTCAAAGTCAAGGCATTGTGGCACTCAGGTGGGAGAGAGTTCCAGAGAGTGAAGCTACCACACTGAAATCTCTGTCCTCAAAGTTACACAGATTCATGCAAAGGACTGAAGGCAGGCCCATGGCTGAGATTGATGTGAGGGACATGGCTGAGAATGCAAATGAGAGAAAGCTATGTGTTTGGGTGAAGGAGGTTGGACAGGTCCTGGGGGGGCTAGGCAACTAAGGGATTTTATAGGTGAGAAAAAGGATCCTGAAGGTGATGCGTGACTTGACTGGGAGCCAGTGGGGATTTATGAGGATGGGAGTGAGGTTACCACTGCTTTGTGCAAGTTACAAGGCTGGCACCTGAGTTCTGGATATACTGGAGCCTATCCAAGGCTTTACAAGAAATTCTGAGCAGATACCCATTGCAGTAATTTAGCTAGGTGGTGATGAAGGTATGGATGAGTCAGTGAGTGACGGTCAATATCGAGAGATGTTTTAGGTGGGAAAATGCTGCTTTGGTGACAGACTTGATATGAGCTTGGAATGAAACCGTGGAATCCAAAGCAACACCCAGGTCACAAATCCAGGTGATGAGGAGATCAAGAACAAGCATTCATAAATAATGTAGTATTCTTCTGGAGTAGGGTCTTGGGGAAGGGCACAACCAGGACATGCTGTTGTATTGCCGGTTTCTTTGAGTTGGCAGGCTGACATCCAGGTTTTTTTTTTTATTATTTAATTTATCTCTTTGTTTTGAATATTTTTTTATTACTGAATTAATATAATGTGCTGGACATGCACAGAAGGGACAAAAAAGGATCAACTGAACAGAAAGAATAAAACTGAAACTGTGGATGATTTGTAAAAGGTTTGACAACATGTCCCAAAACGATGTAATTATGTTTGATCCATTGGTTGATGTGACTTGATCATAATCAATCACAGCACTATAAAGCAAGATTCACACATACATATCTATGCATCAGCAGTCTTGTTTCTCATTCACTTTAAATTAGATGATGTCTTTGGTTACTTAGATTAAGTCTGGGTATTTTGCTTCATTTTACTAGGAAAACTTGAGGTGACCCATCCAATGAATTACACCTAGTGGTGCCCCAAGTCACTGCAGTGTTTATCCTGAACAGTATGGGTCACTACTGCGAAAAGACAGTAAACAGTCATACAGGGAGTACAGTATTTAAACACAATAATAATGTACCACCTGCACAGCATGCAACAATTTACAAATATTAGGAATTTTTAAGACCATTTGAAATAATGACAGAGCACCTAGTGCACCAGGTATTATAATGTCAATTTCAGCTCCCACCGGCCATAAACACTGTTTAAGTATCACCTATCACCCCAATAACATGACTGAACCAATTTAGTAAAGACCACATACAAGTTTTAATGTTCAAAGTATAACAATGACAGACCTTTGTTACAATGCTTCGCTATGTCCGTTCCATTCTTGTCAAACACGCCAACAACACCCACTTCTACAAGCAAAGCTCTGTGTATAAAGGAAGTACAGTATTCTCATTAGACGGGATTAGGTCTAAACACTTTCAAACAAAAATCAAAGGAACACAGTGAGAAAAACTTCAAGCAGTTGAAGAAGAAATGTACTGTATGTTTGTGTTCATGTGTATTGTCTGTGTGTGTAGTGTGGTTAACAAGCTTCTCTCTGTATGTTATAAATGCAGTCTGACAGCGAGACCCTATAGGGCCCATCTGTACATCGTAGAAACAAGAATCTTGTGGCAGAGACACTACTGGATTTTCTGATACCTCTCATAACATCTTTGATGTTGAAATGTGCATTTATAAAACTTTAATATAACCAGGAAAAAATAATTAAGTTCAGAAAGAGTGCCATTCGCTAGTTTGAAATCAGCAACAGTGTAAGGCTTGGCACTGGACTTGAAAAGAAAATAATGAGGTTAAATGCCAGCTTTCATTTTCATATCAGATGACCAGCTCTGCAGGCAGTTTGCTCTGTAGATTACCTAGGATAAGAAAGAACATAGACGATATGTGTTGCTGCTCACTTTGTTTTCACTCCTTTGATTTGTGCCAAAAGTACTTCCGACAAGATGCAACCACAACAGAAAACTTTTAAATATTGTTTCTTCTAGTTCAAACCTGAAGTGCCAAAACAATAAAAAAAAAACGCAACACTCTCTAGATGCTCTTTAACAAAACTGTTTGTGGCTAACGCAGACACAAGAGGAAATATTCCTTTGACGAAACAATGCAAACGGACTGTGTTTGGCAATGTTTTGGATTCTCACTGTAAAAGAAACAATAGCCATACATATTTTTGCACTATTAAGGGAAACAAACAGGCATGGGACCATGGACTTGATATGGAAGTCAGTTCCCTCAAGGCTACATGAAATGCCCTTTGCAGGTGGTGGAGTTGGAACATGGGTCTTTATATGACGTCCAAGCTATTTTTGCCTGAAAATTTCAGTTATAAAAGAATGCTATTACAGAGTGATGTTTAACTCAACTGGCTGAGCAACCTTTCCATAAACAGAAGCTACAGTTCCTCCATGCAGCTGGCCCAGGTTCAAATCCTGGCCTGGAGCCCATTGCTCCATGTCATTCGCTGCTCTCTCTGATCACTTTCCTGTTGAACTACTGTCAAACACTTTGGCTAGAGTCCAAAAAAATAAATCAATATATTTACAGACACTTAATATGGCACTTTTTACATTTCATAATGTACCAATGACCAAACTGTTAACAGTACATCACTTTTGTGATGTACTGTTAACATGCAGCAAGCTGGGTATGCTCTTGACAAGTTGCCAGTCTATCACAGGGTCCTTATACAAATCTTATAAAGCTTAATCATAATAAAAGCTAGAATATCTGTACATCAATTTATGAAATTCTGATATTTGACCACTTCATAAAAGAAAAATTTGTGTCAGCAACATGCCATGGCAGAAAAGTGTTTGAAAGATTTAGTGGTACTAATAAGAAAGAGCTGGAGGAACATGCTGTAACTATTTCGTTTAACTGGCAAAAGGGCAGTCATACTGTTGTGTATAAAAAGGAGCACCTTGGAGAGGCAAAGTCTCTCAGAAGTAAAAATGGGCACACTACATGAAATCATTGTCTGTAAGCACAGTTTGTTGAGCCATCAACAAATGCAGGCAAAAGCTTTTTATGCAGAGAAAAATCCATACATGAAGATGATCCAGAAATGCCATCACCTTCCCTTGGCCAATGCTTGCTTAAAATGAACTGACACAAAGTGGAAAACTGTTTTGGGATTGCAAAAAATGCCAATTAGAAATTTCTTTTCGAATTCATGGACACTGCATACTCTTGCTAAAAAGGAGAGGAACCAACTAGTTTGATATCAGCTCTCTGTTCAAAAGTTTGCATCCCTGATGGTATGGAGATGCATTTATGCTTTTAAACTGACAACTTGCATATCTTGAGAGGCACCATCAGTGCTGATAGGCTTCAGGGCAACATATGCACCCACCCAGAAGCCTTGTTCAGTGAAGAGCTTGCATATTTCCAAGAGACTATCTTAAACCTTGGTTTATGAGATTTGCAATTCCTTGCGTCCTGCTTTTATTTACTGAGTCCCAACATTTTAGGAATGTATTTCTTTAAATTGAAATGGCTTGGTCAATATACTTTGCCAACTGCAAGGCATGTGTACTAGCACAGATTTGGCTAAATCCTCACTCAGATTCTGAGCTTATCTATCCACAGCAGGTTATAAAAGGCAATACTCTAAACTGTCATGACACTTTCACTCTCTGTATGGGTCCAAAGTGAAGAAAAAAAATCCATGCTTTACATAATGTATTGATTAAAAACACAGAAAAAAGGAACAAGGTAAAAAAAAAAAAAAAAAAACTAGAAGATATGCAGCCCAATTAGAATTCTGTCAAATGCTTAAAAAAAAGAGAGAAAGTGGAAACAATTTCACTATTCCTATACAAAGAGGATGTTGTAATGTCTTATCTTAAAATCAGATACTTGTCCAACTGAAGATCACACTGAACAATAAGTCAGGTTAAGGAATTTGTGCAGGATTCTAAGTGTAAGTCAGGACATTTGGGGGACCATCTGTCACGAAGAGAGAAGAGTATCTTCAAACAGCTTTGCCTCAAAAACAGGTTTTGACGACAGAAAACTTTGAATGATCCATGACTTCTTGTCACCCCTCAATCAACACACAGCAACTCCTGCTGATGTTTACAGATCACTGGATGCTTCAATATGCCAGTAGATACAAACAGCTGGTTTTGACATTATTATAAAAGCTGGACCAGAGGTTGTGTACATGCGTGCATGCGTGCGTGCGTCCGTGCGTGCGTGTGTGCATCCGTGCGTGTAGTGGTTAAAAGGTTGTTGGATTTTCCGACTTTTCTTAGTTTTTCAGTAACTGATCCTACTAGAAAACCAACTCAAATAAATTTATTAAATTATTGGTGGTAAAATGAGCCCATATTCAGGCAGACTGATGGACAAGTGGCCCAACAAAAAACAAAAAACATTCAAATACCAAATCTCTCTGCTCATCTGTTTGTACCTGCTTATGAGCACGTGGAGCCACTTGAGACTGATCTAACCTGAACCTAATCCCCCTGCACCCTGGAATGCCAAAAATGCCACAGTGCCAACCTAAGATCTCCAGCTGAGAATTTCCAGCTGAGATTGCAGAAATATAATCCAAATCTACTGTACACAAAGCACAACAATATACCAGTGATTGGAAACGTTACCTGTAGCAACAAAGAAAACAGTTTGAAACCTTGATATAATATTGACTCGGGTGGTATTTTAGTTGAAAAGCTTCACCACTCAATTTGTAGCATGAGACACAGCCTCCTACACTAATATTATCTGTATGAGTCTAATGACTGATTGTTTTGAAAGCAGATAGTGTCCCCCTTGGTAGCAAAGATGACCAAATATCATTTCTTTGTGTGTGTGAGTTTTGGTTAATGGTGTGGGCTGAATTGGGATGCCTCCAACTGGCCATAAACACTGTTAAATTGAACAAAACCCATGATGAAAGAGATGTTCTGAGTTGTCTCCAAGTGTTTTCACCCTGACAAGAATTCTAAAACTGACACTAATCTCTCTGTTGTCTTTAGGTAATGATTGCCAGCTTGAATCCGTGTCAGTGCCAAAAAAAAAAAGTTCACATGAAATGATGAGGAAAGTGTTGTTTGCTTCCTACAAAATCATTTCACTGGGACTTCTGAGGTTACATTTTACCCAATTGTAATTGATAGCCAAGACAAATAACACAGAGCAAGGCCACACAAAGACCAACAATGGCGTAATTATACACATGAGCAGATATTCTGTACATAGACTGAAGCAATTTTGGAAAATATCTAGAACACATCCCAATCTTGAAAAATGTATTCTTCACTCTGGCAGTCTCTTTCTTCTGCCCCTTCACACACTTTCCCTGTTTTTCTAACTCTGATGCAGCCGACACAGTGAGCAGCATTTTGAACTTCTCTCCCACGTTCACCGCACCCGTGTTCAGTCACCTCACAAGGGGCTAATTCCCCACTGATTATGAAAGCAGCACAGTTTTTTGTTTTCCCATTTCAAAAGAATGACCTCTCAACATTTTTGTATGTGTCCACTCGAGCCATGCTGTAATCATTTGAGAAAAACAATACCATCTGTGACTCACAACCCACTCATCTTGTCCACATTACTTTATCGTTTTAAAAAAAAAGCAAAAAGAACAACAAAAAATACTGTTCTGCTCCCTGCCGTGACACTCTTGGGGTATTTTTCAAAATCTCTTGTTTATCCCTGAAGGCTTAATAATAGATATCCAGTCCAAATGAGCTCAGTAAGATCTAGTTGTAATCCCTCATAAAGATTTAATTATATCCAGCCCTTTTTCACTTTTATAGGTGACAAACCACTTTCAAATGTTTAAAAACATTCTGCACATGTAAATTGGACTCTTGCTTCATTGTGCAGAAGAAACTTTTCTAACTATGAATTATTTCCTAATGTTGCTCTCTGTTGTTGAGAAGAAAAGGTCAGGACTCAGCCTAGTGGCTTAATCCTTTTACATGTGAGTACTACTAAGATTTAAATCCTAGGAGCTGCTCGAGAGAAAATAAAGTCCAAAAAAGGTGAAACAGAATAGAAATACCTGCTTAGCACAGACAGACCTTGTGTTGCTTGCAACAAATAAATATCTCTGGCTTCAGCTGCCTGTTGAAGAGTAGCAATCTTTATATTGTATCTGTTTGCAGACAAACAAGTTCATGGCTGTCAGACTTTCTTCAGCACAAAACCAGAAAGTAATGCAACAATTCCGTTGAAAGCTGTTTCCTCAATATATGGTGAGGTGCAAGACGCTGTTAAAGAACTTAGACCCAGATAAAAACTGTTCCTTTTTTTTTTTTTTTTTTTACTCCCCATTACTGTCTTCACATCGGTAACATTAAAAGGGTGAATTTGTTCCAGGGAGCTCTTTAATCTCCTCCCACATACTGACCTTAATCGTATCTAGTGTCTGTGGAACTTAAACAAGAATTTAAGAAAAAATACAAACTCATTTTACAAGATGATTCTCCAGTACACTGTACCACCTTCACCAGCTTCTTTATCTTAGAAGAGAAAAGAAATGAATGGAAGAAGTAGCCCAATCCTTAAAAAAAAACACCGTTTTTATAATAACTTATTGACTGGCATGATTAACAACCCTAGATTCAATTCCCAGATAACAAGACTAAGAGATGTCTTTGAGTTGCAAGCCTTACATTTCATCTGTGATACTCCAGTTGTTGCATTTTCTGCTGGGATCTTACCATCAACCCAATACTAATCTCCTCCACTGTCATCATTTTTCTCATTTACTACATCCCATAAATCCGGAAGTTTTGTACAGCCTGAGTCCTCTGACATGCCTCCAAATGGAAATATCAAATAACGGGTGCAACTATGTAAACCCACAGTAGAGAGGGTTGCCAATATGAGAACATGATCAAGAGGTTAAGTAGCAGGTATATTTTGGCACGGAAATAATAATGGAAAAAAGTCTTCTTTGTATCAGAGTGAAATAGGGTTATTGTCTGTGCTTTTCACCTGTGCTGCATCGTTCTTTATCATTCTTCAAACTTCTTCGTAAAAATATTGCATTCTTACAACATAACATTAGCAACTTCTGTGCCAAGATGAATTTCCTTGTCTGCTTTTCATCCTGCCTTTGTATCAAAGTAAAAAATGAAGAGTTCACTAAATGAGGAGAAACAATGGGGGAAAAAAATCCTTTTGGGAGAAAGCTTGCAATATAACCCCAACCAGAGGGGTTTTAATGTAAGAACATACTGGGTTTTGTTAAATAGCCCCCCCACCACCACCACCACTTATTCAAAAGTCTCATTTTAATTAGATTATTGGATTGTGCTTACCATAGTTTCAAAGCCTGAGGGAAAAGTACTATGAAACTGATTAGTTTTACTCTTGCTGATAAAAAAAAAGTAACTATTACAGATAACAAGTACATTGTTGGACAATGAAGTCCCTGTTACTCAACCAAATCAATAATGGTGAGGTCCAAAGCATTGTGACTCAAACAAGTGGTAAATGCTTTTGAAATTAAATAAAAATTAAAAAATAACTTTAACTCCAGGAGAAAATGATCAATCTCATTGGGAATTACTAGAGTAATTACAGTAAGCATGTAGCACTTTTCTAGGGCCCTAGAAAGTAGTTGTAAATAATATGCGTACTTGAAATATAAAAATGGGGGCCATCGGTTATTCAAGACTAAGTTTAGTGTTTAGCTTGAACTCTGAGTTGACCCATGTTCTAGTTTTTCAGACTGATGCATGTGTTGTTTTTAGCAGCCTATAAATACAGCTAAACACATCACAAACTGCTATCAAAGTGGTGATGCCTTAAAATGTAGCGTTTGATCTAGTTTATGTTCTTTCAAATTACAGCATAAACTGTTTTCCACATTTTCGTTCTTTGCTTTAGTGACAGTAGCCACACGCTGGACTCATTTCACCCCTGTGTCAACCTGTTGGTGTTCCGTCTCGGAGTCTGGTACTCACCCACTTTGAACTGAGACGTTTGGTCCTCTGGGTTTGTGTGCTCCTTCATCAGCATCATGTGCAGGATGCCGAAAGAGTTCTGTATCCCGAAGATTGATCCATTGCACCAAGTTGCAGCAAAAACTACGAGCCATCCCCAACCTCCTTCGGGTGGAACGAATCCGGCTACGGCGCCGTGATTCTCCACCTGAACCCGAGCCTCGGTGTCGGGACCCGGTGAAGGGGGTATCTTGCACCCGCTCTCGATCAGCTGCACAACGCTGTCCTCCTTCGCGATTTTACACTCTGGGCTATCCCTGCTGCTCTCCGGTTCTTGGGGAGCATCCGTCAGCTCCATCTGAGGACCTGCAGTCGGCGGCTCCGTCCGGGACTCTTCGCTGGACGGCAGTGCTGGATTGTCTAACCCGTTTGTCCCCATGCTGTTTGGTCTGGAAGAGAGGTTACTGCAGGGTTTTGGTGAACATGCGTGGGATATAGGTCACTGACATAAGCGCGGCGATTTGAATAACAAATTTGATTGGCTATCTGTCAAACGTGCAAAGCGGACTGTGTTTTAGCCTCCTACGCTGCTCGAAGCCGAAGTGTGAGCGTTAATAAACCCCAACCTGCGATCTTTACATGTCGCATACTGGTCGGGAGGTCTGTATTTCCAGGAATTCATTGGTCTATGTTTCCCTTTAATCTGGCCATGCGTTTCCAGGAACTGCCTATGGACACTCACGCCATATATTTATTTACTCGTGCAGCCTCCCAGTTCGGTGTGTCCGCTCCACCTCGACAAGGCGACACCGCGGTGTCTTGTCACGCAGTCCGCAGCCGACCCGCAACATCTCGCGGACGGTGTTAAAAGAAATGGTTTTCCGCTCCTCCTCTTTCCTCTGATATTTTTACAAGTTGTGTGGTATAGGTAGGCCTATGTGGGTCCCAGTGTTGGCTGTGTCGGCTCTCAAATGTCAACACAGCTTCGGCCGTCATTCAGCAGCTCGCCCCCGCCTCCTCTCCCCGGCGGATGGACGGTTGGAACCAATGGCGGTGCTTCGGTAAAGCCGTGAAACGAGTTTGTATTTCGTGTCTATTTACGGAAAGACCCGAGTGCGGAGGACCGAACAAGTAACAACATCCTGTGACTAACCTAAACATCCGTTTCAACGGTAATTTTTCAATACTCAGATAATTTACTTGGCATGTCTGTACTTCACTTCCTGTAGCATTGAAGTTGGATTTGCTTAAAACTGTATGCTGCTGCTTATCTGGTTTATAAATTGTCAAATATCAGAAAAATGCAGGCCTTTTAGATTATGAACATCAAAAAATTTTATGATAAAGATGTGATGTCATTACAGGTTGTTGAATGGGAAAGCTTTTCTCATCTCCTCATACAGAGAACAGTTTGTTAGAAATCCACTACAGCATAAGTGTTTTAAAAAAAGAAGAGTTTTTATTGATAATGGAGTAGAAGTAGTGTGCAGAAAATATAAAATAGAACTACTGAAATTAAATACCACAATATCGTTAAGTATAGTTGACAACTGTGGACAGAAATCAGACTGGTGTGATTCTTTATTGATCATACCATAAAATATTTTAGCTTTTAATATTTCAAGTATTAAACTTTGAGCTGTCTAGTGCATGAAATGTGCTATAAGAATAAACTCGCCTTGCCTTTAAATATAAACTTAAGAGACAGGGTGGCTAAGGGGTCCCTAGGGTCCTGATCAGTTTGAATCTTAACTCTTGAGCTGAGTTTACAAGAATAGATCATAATAAAACCTTATTCATATAGCACTTTTCTATACAATGTTACGAAGTGCTTAACATAGCAAAGAATTGAAGAACAGTAGTGAAACAACTTGAGGCATCAACAACAATAAGAAACAAAGAAATTCTATTGCAAAATTTACTTAAACAAATGATATTAGAAAGTTCTGCTCTATTGTTGTTGGAGAACAAGAAGAAGTTTAGTTTAGTAACTCTAGTATTTAGAGATACATTGCAATGGATACACAAGCACACCAAAACTATATACAAAAACCAGTAATGCTTGATAGAATAGGGTATCTAATGTCAAAAGAAACAGTAGAAATATGTTCTGATCAAATGCTTACTTAGAAATGTAAATGTAAACGGTAAAGAGCGGTAAATATGGATATATTTATGAAATAATTATTATCTTTTATGATATGACTATACTAAAAAAGGTATAATTATATAAAATATATATGACTATGGCTATATATACTATGTAGGCATTAAAGAAGGGTTTTATACCTATTTTAATGCCCCTCAACCCCTATGGATGGGGACACTGTCACCCAGAAAGTGACCACTTCCATTAGAATAAAGACACTCCTATACAAGATGATTATCACTTGCAATAACTTTGCATCAATTTGCAGTGATTCCTCTGCACCCAGAACCCTGAAACGTGTATTCATCAATGTAATTGGGGTTTAATCTCACTTTGTCATTTTCATTGCTCTTCTCTTGCTGACAGTGATCCTGTCTTTCACTGACATTTGCAGTCAATTGAATGAATGAAATGAATGAAAAATACTTTATTTATCCCTTTTGAGGGAAATTATTGTTGTAGCAGAGTTTTTTTTGTTTTTTTTTGTTTTGTTTTTTGAAAAAGAGTTTCAATTGAAGAAGAGTTTTCTTTTTTGTCAGTCCATATACAGTACCAGTCTAAAGTTTAGACACACTTACTCATTAGATTTAATGAGGAAGTGTTACCAATCTTTTGACTGATACTGTATGTCACACTAATACATAGGGATACATGTTCTTCCTTGTTGCCATGTGCTTATTTAAGAGGTAACTGAGAACATCTCTATTACATACACATACAGAGGAATAAATCAGAGCAAAATTGTGTTCAGTATCTTGTTCGGGAATACGAATAAAGGAGAATCTGGGGTTCAAATTACTGATCTCCTGATTACTGGATGAACCCATCTATTTGCTAAACCACAGCTGCCCTATGCCCTAGAGATCTTTCGCATGATTTCCCCCTTTGTAAATAAATAAATTGCTTTGTTGTAATATGCAATGCAGCTGTCCAAAGAAAATTTTCATTTGTTGTGTCTGTACATTAATTTACTCAGACTATTCCTATCATTTGTCACCCTCTGTGTGTTTTATCGCATGCTGACATTTTCATTTTAAAACAATTAGCTTTAATATAATTTCAGGCCTTTTACATGGTGCAATGGAGCAATCAAATCAAGTCAGCTCATTAACTAATGTAGTAGGCTGAATTGGATAACCACCAAACAGTTTAATTTTGCCCATTAATGCGCTGTAACATTTCTTTTTTATGGGATTCTTATGGTAGTGACAGCAATCCACAATAGCAAGAATTTACCACCAAGGGGAGCTGCAACTATGCAACTATGTGCAACTGCATGGACAAAATAAGTTACCTAACAGTTGATAACCAGTTTTAAATTAATCGGAACAAACTAATAGATTTTTTAAAACGTTGCAGTACAATATACAGGAAATGTTTTTGTTCCACAGTCTTTTGAGAAAATAAATTCTTATAAATATATTAATGCATGCAAAGGTGATCAACTGAAATGTTTAGAAATGACAGTTAGGGAGAAAGTTTGGTTGTTTCCACTGTGTGATATTAATGATATGACTATATATATATATATATATATATATACTAGGTACATCTGCACTTTTTCTTTTGTGATGAAATATATCTTCTGGAAAAATCAATCCCATAGCCATTTTAATTCCACTGAATGCAGCTGAAGGTTAGGGGGGGGGTACTCTAAATCCTCTTCCTGGAGACTGCTTTGAAACTTGTTCAAACAGAATAGGATTACATTACAACTGAGATGTGATGATGACATCCCATACACCAGTATATATTGTAAATATTGATTCTAATCTGGCATAATTCACCGGACGTGCTGCCCACATTTCATTCACAGCTTTGTTTTGGTAACACATTATGGTACTCCACAGAGACATTAACAGTTAAGAAATATCAACATGTGGCTTATATGTTTTCATAATGGTTAATATTACCTTGGAGATTCATTTCAGCAGTGTGGGGGTTCAATTCCTCCATGTTGTTGGAGGTTCCTGATGATCCCAGCCATACAAATAACTTAAATCTACTCAACTTTGGCACAGCTTGTTATACATTAACAAAAACATATAGGAAAGAAATTAATTGAAAAATACAATATTATATTGTGTATCAGATTACTAATTATACAGGCAAAAAGTTCAGTTATAAACATAGGTTATTTTGTTAAGGTATGTCACTAGAATTCAACATATTAATAGATGCGTGTCACCAGCACGCCTGTTTCCTATTAGCCTCTGGAGAATCACTTAGACTGCATGGGCGACTCTGGCTCCACAAGGTCTTGAAGTTAAAATTAGCAGCTCCTTTAACGTCTGGTTTAGTCTAGTCATAAAGCTACTCTAGGATTCCTTCTGAATGAAGCAGAGGTCAAAGGTGACAGGGATCCAGCCAATGGTAGCGCTTCCAGTTTACAGTGAAATAGTTTAAATCCTCAGAGAGGTGTGGGTAGGAGAGGAATGAGGCCCACACAACTCTGAGATTGATTGTCAACTGAAACTTAAATGAATGAGTAAGTGTGAAAATAAAGGATTCTCGGATTATGATGTGTTTTTTTTTTTTTTAAAAGAAGAAGAGGGGAATTCCAGACTTGTATGGCTTTTTGTGATTTAGAAGAAATAAAGTTTTTTTGTTTCTGAGAAGACTTAGATTATCTGTTGAAATCATGGTGTCTGTGATACGTCCAGGTTGTCTGACAAATGTCCTGCTTGCTCAAACATGCTATAGTGGTGGGAGAGGAATCTGCAATCGGCAGGCAAGTCATTATCTTGAGATGCATGACTCCCACTCTGACTTCCTCTACTCCTCAGGGAATTCAAGACTATAGTTTGTTGAAACTCACCATATTAGTATGACACTGAAATCAGCAAATTAGGTGTGATAAACTTTGTCATTGTAGTAATGTTGCCCATTTTCAACTAAGCTATGGAAGAGTTTACTCGTTAGTATATGAGAGCGTATTGGAAAACCAGTGTAGACAAAATAGAGACTTTTATCTGTGGCGCAATCTACAAGCGAGAACATATGTGTCTGCGTCTTGTGTTTGCTCTCACCTGAGAGATGAGTCCAGACATTCATCTGGGAATTACACACCACCCCATGTTCATGAGTGTCACTGACACTACTGCATATCATGTGATATGTATGCCGTATGGATTTATATGTGATTTAAAGAAAGTTACCAACTCATGTCCCTTCACAAATATACATGAAGACATTTCGAGCAGTGATTTAGATTTCCTCCATTATCTTTCCATATTTGAACAAGTTTAGAGGTTGTGTTTTCCCCCTATGACGATACCCACACAAAAATTAGCTCACTCATACAAATAGCATACTGGCTCATCTCAAGCTGCTGATTTAACTTTTTCTCAGTGTGTCATTGTTAAGCCAATGACACATTCTCTTGACAATGTCTTGACAATGAGACATTAGTTTACAATAACACATGCCCAACATATTTCTGGAGCCTCTCTATGTAGTTTTGTAATAGATACTTGTTCTTTCTCAATCTTTCCCTTGGTATTTTGGGATGCTGTATTATGAGAATTGGTCTCGAGAAGATTTTTTTAAAATAAGAAAAAAAAAAGCTCATAAGTAGATACCTTTTTGTTGAAAATATAAGCATATTTATGAAACAAAAACACGAATTGATGTAAATCTTTGAAGATAGATTGGTTTATCCAAAAATGAATGTTGAAATGAATCACTTACGCCTGAAAAACCCGTTCCAGCCCATTACAAGAAAGCTGTTGAAATTTATCAGCTGCTGACGGTGAAAACTTGGGAACAGATGAGGGACATTCATGTAGGAGATTATTGTCTCATGTAGCCAAAACAATCTGAAGCTTAAAAGCCAGAAGAAAAAAGAAGAAGGCAGTAATAAAGGTGTTTGGTCATAATGTCTTAGAGGTTTAAACATTTTAATTTCGCATCAATACGCACCACTTTTCAAGTACCTAGAATAATTTGGCTGGGCAGCTAATTTGAGTTCATACAGCAGATACCACCAACATTTATCCAGCTTTACAGTAAAACATCCTCAAACTGAAATGCACCACTTTGAACATTTAAAATGACAATTATGTTCACCTATGACTATTGTAGTTTTATTGGGCACTGTTGAGACAAAGAAGTGGGCAGAGCAAGAGTGAATAACTCAAACCTGGCCCTGTACATCGGTAAACTACTTCCAAAGAACCTTTTCTCCAGGCTAAATGGCACACAGCATTTTTCTCAGAATGGGTGGGTGTTTTGAGCATGAGCCACAATTCTATAGCCTATAGATGGGAAAAAATAGAGATCTAGAGGCTCGATAGCTTAATCAGTTGGGCAATCAGATGCTCTTAAATTTATTGAGATTTCTTGCTCCATGCTGCTACAGTTTTGGGCACTAATCCAGACTAAATGTCAAACAACTGTAATTTCTTCTCAAGAACATTAACATGAACATTATGTTTTGTGTGTCTGAAGCTATTATTGTCTCTTTTCTAATTCCTTCACTTTAAAATGAAATTAAATAGATATAAATCTTTCACAATAACTTAATAGATTAACAATACTCTCTCTTTATGTTTGTTTATCTCCCCTTCGGGCACTACCCACACATTTAGCTGTGTTGTCCCACAGAAGAATTTCATATATATATATATATACTGTTCTGTAAAAAGTATTCCTTCATCCTTTTTATTTCATCACTTTATTCATCATTACAACAGTCTAAAAAACTTGACCCTAGATGTCATCAAAACTTTGAGTGTAGGTTGAGTAAACCCTTTGAAGCTGAAAAGAGGTTTCTTCTGGGTACTTTTCCTCTCGTCTGTGCCAAAGGGGCACTTAAAAAAAAAAGCCTACTTAGCCAGTTCTGCCCCATAAAAGGATGAGAAAACAGAAAGGCTCTGTCGTTCCACTACTCTTCACAATGGGGACGCATGAGGGGTGGTGGGGGTTTATTATAAACATGCATGCATTCCTAACCCCCCACACTGAAAGTGCACAAAAACACACACCAAAGTGACCTTATGCCCTAGTCATTTCTACAAGAGCACCTGCAGAGTATGCAGGAACTATAACTTTAAAACAAGTAATCAAAGACAGGCATCTACAACTACGGATTACACAAACACTGCAACAAGCACAAGCCTGCCTCCTGCTGCTGCTGCTGCTTTGCAAATTAATATGCTGAGCAGCATACAAGCACATGTTGATTCTCCCACCCCCCAACAACACACATGTACACACAAATTCCAGACAAAAGAGAGCGAGAGAGAAAGTTGGAGAGGGAAGAAAAGCAATGATTGTTGGTTGGAAGCCTGGTTGAGAAAGAGAAAGAAGCATGAAAAAAGACAGAGCATGAAATAGTGAACAGGGAGGGGAGAGGCACTGAGGGAAGAAAAAGAGGGGGTGTTGGAGAGGAGGAGAGTCTGAGAAACTACTTAAAATGGTGAGAACTGCAACCAGTTGTGAGCACACCGTGAGAGCAGCCAGAGTGGGAACAGAAGACGGAGTAAAAGCAGACTTATCCATCATCATTAAGCAGGTACAGCAGACTATTTTCAGAAATTTTACATCCACTTTTACACTATCATATGTAGACACCAGATTTATAGCTACTGGACAATAACACTTTTATTCTTAGATATTTCGTCATCAGTAGTAGTATCTAAGGGCATGAGAAAATATTTCCATTCTATCATAGCTCATTCTAAAATCAACCAAAGTGCAAACTAAATGTATTAGTTAGCTCTTACAGTATTCCCAGAGGATTCATCTGGCTTACTGCCAGGAGAAAATGGAAGTGCTGATGGGTGTCACCCCAACAGATCCCCCGCACTCAGAATCTATTTATCCTACGGTGTTTACTGGATGGATACATTGTCATCTCTGAACTGTAAACTGCTGTAGAAGTATTTTGTGAAATGAATCTGGCCAAAGATGAAGCAGCGGGGGAGGAAAACAACATTAAAGCCTTTGTGTCTCTTCTTTAACATTTCAAAATACTAAAAGAAGTTCATTTTAATATCTTGAATAAACTATTTCTTGCCTTGAAAAGATTTTTGCTATTGTTAGTAAGTGATTGTTTTGCATCCAATTCCTGGTATGTGTGTGTTTGCCATCTAAGATTGTTAGTTTCATTTATTTATTTATTTTGGTTGTATTGTTGTTTTGTTTTGTTGTTGTTTTTTTTTTTTTGGGGGTGGGGGGGGGGGGGGGGGGGGGGGGTCTCCATTATATTTACTCTTTAGATTCCTCATTGAAACTAAATGTAATTTACTATGTCAAAACAGAAAAAAAGTTAAATGCCAGTGATATTTTATAGCCTTTACACTAAATGGTCAAATATAAACAGTGCAACGGATCTATTTTCTGCTTTATTATGACTAATATTTGGCTATTCCTGTCATTTCTCTCCACAGAGATGGCATCACTGCACATGAATCTGGCTGCTCTTCTATTTTTTGTTTTGCCTCTTATGCCCGTCCATCTTTTCAGTCATGCTGCCTCTACTTCCTCACCCACCACCCGTCAACAGATCATATTCTTGACTGGCTTGGGCTTTGAACGCGAATTTGAAGATGAATATGAAGATGAAGATGAATTTCACGATCGCACCTCTCCTCCTGAGGTGCTACCGTCCTCTGAGCAGACACCTCTTTTACCCCGGGAGCGTAAATTCTGCCAGTATGACTTATGCTTGGAGAATCAGGAGCCCTGTCACAGTCTTGCAGAAAAGACTAACTGCCTCTGTCCCGGGATGAGTGGCTCTGATGAACCTCCTCATCCACCACGCATCCAAGCATTACAGCCAGTCAGTCAAGGGGATAACATAGGGAAGATAGAGGTACAGTGGTGTGCTCCAACCTCTTTGGTATCTTCTTACAGGGTGCTGGTTGACGGAAGAGACAGTGACACTTTGGAGTTTGGGAATACATTGCGTCGAGGTTTGTTGGGATCTTTGGAGGTGGGGACTAAGGTGTGTGTGGAAGCAGTGAACGGTGCAGGGCCCAGCAGTCCCTCAGAGTTCTCCTGTAAGCGGTATGAGCATCCTGAATCATCTGACTATAAACTATCGACCTTGGTAATAGGAGGTGGAGTTGGCCTATTTCTGCTTATTGTCATAGCAGCTATAATTCTCTGGAAGCATCTTGAGCACCGAAACGCAAAGAGAAACTCAGCTAATGGACTAGGGAACCCCTCTTACAATACAGAGGGAACACTGTAATCCAGACAATCTAGTAAGGATGATTCATTCCAGTCAAATAGTACAAAGCTCATTGATTTGTGGGAAAGAGTAATAATGAACAATAGACTAATAGTTCTTAAGTGTATTGTCTCTGATTACTGAATGAAGTTGTTTAAACTCCTGTTTCAAGGAGACCGTGCAGATTGCACAAAGAGCAGTGAACCTCACTAACAACTGTTTAATTCTGTCTGTT
Organism: Leptatherina wallacei; assembly: GCA_028567055.1. Taxonomy (NCBI): domain Eukaryota; kingdom Metazoa; phylum Chordata; class Actinopteri; order Atheriniformes; family Atherinidae; genus Leptatherina; species Leptatherina wallacei. Next base: position 19,201,765 of record JAOXYM010000007.1, on the reverse strand, counting down.
ACTTTGGAGTTAGAACTACAGGTTTGTTTGCTGGCAAATTAACCTCTGTAGGTTTGTTTTAGATTCTTTCAGTTCTGTAACAGCTGAATTTAATTGAAAATGTTATTTTTTGTTAAGCTACTGACTGCAATTTTTTAAATAAAATTTATTTAAACAAAAATTGTGTGGACCTCTTGGTTGAATTATTTGATTTCTCTGCAAATACATATAAGCATAATTTGAATGTGTACAGCTTAGTAGGAGTGCTTAGTGCTTTTATTTCTATTTTTCTATTTTTTTTAAACACACCTGGAGTACTCATACTTCCTCCAGAACAATCAGCACTTGTGTAATGCCTACTTTTGGACTAAACATCAGTGCACGCGAGGTCACTGGCTAATTGCACAAGTCTTCCTGGTTAAGCCCCGCCCACCCATGGTTTCTAAACCAATGATTTGCCACCAGACAATATGCGGAAGGTGTACTCCTATTTACGTTGGAATACTTTACTATTCATATTTGCAGCTTCACACTGTAACCGGAATGGCGAGCACAGGTGAGTATTCTTTGAGACACTCACATTTACGTTGACATTGATATTGACTGAAATGAAACATCCACAGTATATTCAAAGGAACGCTAATGAGAGAAATACCGCAAATAACGAGAATTTAGCAGAAGCTATATTTTCATTAAAAGTATTTTGGTAACTACAAGCTCATATTTCTCTGTTTAATAAATGGGGGAATGTTTAAATGTGCTCAGAATAGTTTATTATTCTTCTATTTTCTTCTTACCGGTTTGTATCTTGAGAATGACTCTGCAGTCTTGATATTGTCATAACTGGCGCCACCTGTCACCTTGGTTACACCAAACAATAAACCACTTAATATATTTATCACATGATTGTAATACACCTTAACCTGTTGCATCAACATGCACGTTGTAACACGTAATCCTATCAGCACAGCTATGTGTGCCAACATGAGGGAGCTGTTCATGCTGGTACACATAGTTTTGATGAATGTGGAGGTGGGTGGCAGGGTTTGGTCTTTGATCATGTCTAGCTCCAGGCCTCAAACATCTTCAGCTTTTCAAGCAAATATGAAGATATAATGAATAAGAGCTCAGTCTGGATAGGTTGATAGCTCTCATGACGTCTGCCGACTATAATGCTGACATTAGTTTTGGACTGTTTATAGTCAGTCACTTTATTCATTGCTCAAGTTCTGAATATTAAAATACCACCGACCTAAAACATGATCTAGAACAGACATGTCACAACTGATATCTTATTGTTTGGTACATGTTTGATAATGAAGCTGTTTAAATATACTCTTTACATAACAAAATGTAGTAGGTGTCATATTACACAACCCATCTCACGAACAGTCGCTGCTTCTCTTTGAAGAGGACTGCTGGTGATACATTCTTGTGTCAGGCTAATTTATGCTTATACTTTAAAGTTAGTGGTGCAGTTAATGTGTCATCATTCTTATTGCCAGTCACGAAAGAAATCTCCCATGAGGATCTGAAGGCAATTCTGGGAAAAAGTCAGAATCTGCTTCTGGTTGATGTACGCACTAAAGAGGAAGTGGATAAAGGGCATATTCCAGGGTCCATTCACATTCCAGGTAAGCCTGGTTTTATATTCACTGACTGTAAATGTAAGGGGAAACGGGCTGATTATAATCTCCCTAACATATGGCCTTCTTGATGTGCTGCATTGCCTACTGAATATGTGGTGGCGGATGAGCATTCATGTACACTCCTCTGGTTTTTCAGGTTCTGGATGTTCTGAATTAAATGTTCAAAGTTTTTTCTGCTCTTGTCTTTTCCTTCTGTTTTTTTTTTCCTTCATTAGTTGAGACTGTAGAGTCTGCTTTTGCAATGGGGCCAGAGGAATTCAAGGCCAAGTATGGAATAACCAAACCAGCACTGGATACAACAGAGCTGGTTTTTCACTGCCAGATGGGCCGACGGGGAGGAGTGGCCACGAGCAAAGCCCATCAGCTAGGATATGTGAAGTAAATATCCTATTGTTAAGTTCTTTTAGACATTAGTTTATTTCGAACATGTTAGAAAATAAAAACAAATAACAATAAACAACATAAAACAAGCAGGTAGACCATCTACGACAATCAACCCCTATAATTTCATTCCATGTTCAAAAAGGAATGGAAAGAAGTCAAAACTTAAATATTCCCACCCTCCTTCCACATCAACTAAGCTCACTTTCCAGTCAGTCAGCTCCTCACTCGACACCCAAAAGTTCTAGTTTAATACGCAGGATGAATGGCATGCCTGCACAGAAGTCTTCTGATACTTGCAGAACCTTGTTTTATGTGTAAATTCCAAAACATGAAATATGATGAGGTCTATTTAGAATGTTTAATATATAATGATGATAACTCTTGCTCTTTGTCCTCTCTTTCAGTTCACGTAATTATGCTGGGGGATTCAAGGAGTGGTCTGAGAAGGAAGGAAAGTGAACCATTTGGAAGGAGAGCCTCCCATAAAACACTTTATTTATATAAAGTGCAAAACTCAAACAGGCATAATGGATTTTTGTTTTTTGAGTTTTTACATTTTTTTATTATGGTTTTGTATACAGCACATCTTTGCATTTTATATGTATAACTAAATATAAATAAAATAATTAATTTAACCTGAAAATATGTCTTTCTTTGATCTTTACAAACACCTTTGTATAGAGAGCAAGATTTAAAAACAAAACAAACAAAAATCTTTTTGTTTTTCTTTGCAGTAGTTTAATTACACAATAGTATTCTGCAGTTGCACAACTGGTCCAAAAACAAGCATTCTGGCTCATCTACCAACAGAAAGTAAGCTGAGAAAATGAACCAGCCAAAGCTGTTCCTTAACAGGACTATGCATTATTAACCTTTAGCTGTTAAAATGCAAACAATAACATATACAATTGGCTGACACAGCTGGACACATATTCTTACAATTGTAAAAATATGACTTGACATTTTAGAGAGGGCCCAAATAGCAGTAAGCTTCTGCGATGGGATTCATTGTACCCAAGGTATGGTGGACAGTGGGGTCATATTAGACTCAGCCAGTGCACATAAACAACACAGCATTGGAATGTCACATAATTACAGGCCACCCAGCAAGGGCTTTATTTATCTGCCATATGTAAAGTTGACCAGCATTTGGCCTCTGGCGAGTTAGTTTTGGTAAGTAGTTGCAGATTTTGTTGTGGTTTTTGTTGTTCCATGCATGCTCTGTATTTCATTACAGCAAAACAATTAACTGTGTGTAATTTAGTTATATTGTGTTAGTCTATAAAAATGAGTTTTGATAAGGATCAGACACAGTCAAAGGTCAAATTTATGAACATTCAAAGCAGAATCCAAAGGGTACAAATAACTCTTCCCTCACCCATCCCCCCATTCTGATCTACCAAAGGCCTGGGGGGTCCTGCACAGTATCTATACTGTTTCTAGGATTGCGCTCTTCTGGACTGAGATGTTCTGATGTTTTTCCTGATATCTGTTGGATCAGCTTTTTTAGGTTATATATATATTTCGTTTATATGTATATATATATATATATATATATATATGTGTGTGTGTGTGTGTGTGTGTGTGTGTGTGTGTGTGTGTGTGTGTGTGT
>JAOXYM010000007.1:19177532-19198041 GCA_028567055.1 Leptatherina wallacei | reverse complement strand
GTGTGTGTGTGTGTGTGTGTGTGTGTGTGTGTGTGTGTGTGTGTGTGTGTGTGTGTGTGTGTGTGTGTGTACATACAGTTGTGCAACATTATTAATTACTTCCATTAAAGAAAAGACAAAATTCTTACTAGTAATTCAAAAAACTGGAGACTGAAAAAAGTAATAATAAATATCAATTTGCTAAATTATAATCTAGTGAAATAAGATTGGTGTGTAGAAGTCTGATTGAGAGTTACAGAAAACACCTGATTGCATTCATCGCCTCAAAGGATTGCTGGACAAAATATTAGCTTATGAGTGACGTAACGTATATTAATTTTTCGTATTTATCGGTTGTATTTTAGAAATATATCTATTGAACCACAATTAAAAAACAATGTCATGATTTTCATAAAAAGTAGCCGAATAACAACTAAAATGTTAAGAAAAAAGTCGGAAGGCTCATACAAAAAAGCACATTTTAGTAACTTAGTATTTCTAAACTTGAGGTTCAGTTTCAGGTACACAGAAGATATTTATTTCAAAAATAAAAAGTCGCATATTAATTATACATTTATAGGCAATTTCTATTCTCTTCATTAGAACAGAAAGGATTAGGGAGATTTAAGAAAAGATTATCATCACTAAATATTTCACTTAGCATTATTACTCTGAGCACGTGCGCAATGCGCATCATATGATAAGATTTGGACAACACACTGATCAAGTCAAGATGCTAAGAGAAATACAGCAGGTAATGCTTGCATTCAAGTTCGTTTTTAGATGAAAACAGAAAGTATACAGCTTTAAAGTTCCGTTTGAAATGATTAAAAGAAGCTTAAAATTGTTCTTTGAGGTTACAAGATTCTCTTTATAACGTAGCTTGTTAAGCTAAGTTTTGTTTTTTCTAGGTGCTTCGGCTCATCATGCTAACGAGCAAATTACGACGACACAGTGGTTTAAAAGCTGATGGGGGTCTTCTGGTACACTTTTGGACCAAAACAGGGGACTCTGTTCAAATAATAAACTGTACTGGTAAGATATATCACCACTGCATGTTCTCAAACTTGGAGATCGAGATCGAATTAAAAAGTAGCTTTAAGTGGTTTAAGGTAGGGCTGGGCTATGTGGCCCAAAAATCAAATCTCCTAATTTTTTCAAACAAAATCCGATTTCCAATTTTAATCGATTTCTTTCCCTATTCTTTCTTAAATTATATGAAACTTATTAGAATTATTAAACGTAAAGCTTTTGCTTGATAATGTGCCTTTATTTATATGAAGGAAGGACAACAAGAATATGAATATGTTAAATAAGTCATAACCTTTCCACTGCATAAATGGCTTCATATCTTGCCTAGTGATATACAACACCATTGCATCCTTGATCCCTTTCCATCTGAATCCTATCAATGATGGAAGCCCAGGGAGGCTGTGGTGCATATAAAAGAGGGGAAAAAATCCCTATTTTCATAAAAATAAATTGCCCCGAACTGAAAATCTGATTAATCAATTTTATCGATTAATCGCCCAGCCCTAGTTTAAGGTTGTTTTGTTGGATAGAAATGTCCAACGAAATTCAAATTTACTTGAACAAAATAAAGTTAAATGGAAAACGCACAAATACTTTTAAGATATGTAAAATCCAGTAATACATACAAGTTAAACTGATTATACAGAATGCCAAGATAATTGAAAGTAAGTGGCAACTTTGATAGATGAAACTTTGTAGTGCGAAAAATCTGATTTGGTAGAGTAGATTTTTAACATACCAGGTCTTTTTGAGTTGCATTAAAAGGAAACACAAACAATCTGACATGAAATAAAAACTGTTATCATGGTTTCTATCGTGATGTAGTTGCAGCTGCTGGTCTGTGGTGTGCAGGGACTGACATAAAAGCACTTGAGTTGGGTAGGTGTACACTAATATACCTATACCCATATGCTACTCGCAAAAAATTAGGGGTATTAAACTTTCAGGTGAAAATTGGAAAAAGTTCAAATTAAGTTAATCTGCAAAGATTATAGTGCATTTTAGGTACATTCTGAATTCATTCAAAAAGTAATATCCCTAACTTTTTGTGTGTATACATGTTATGTTGTCAGTGTATATGTTCTGCATTGCTTGCTTTTTGCTGCATTTGTCCTCACAGATTTGAAGAAGAGCATGTTTCCCTGTTTGTGGCATTGTCCTGAGCCTGATCCTGAGGAACTGAGTGCCTTCACAGATCTGTATGGTTCTCTCAGATTACTGCTTTCTTTTCAGGTGATCAACCTACATTTCATCGGCTCCAAAAATAATTATTTATGTAAGATATAAAATGAAAACATGTTTGAAATATAATACCTTTTTTTATTAAGTGGATCCAAATACACTGACTATTTTTCATGTGTTATCCTTCTAATATAATTAATTGTAGACTTATATTGTAAGTGATATGATGTTGCTATTGCAGATAAAAGACACAAGACATTACACTCCAGACTGGCAAGCCCACATACAGGCATTTCTTCAAACATTTAGTTTGACAAATGCAGGGGTATGGACTAAAAATGTTTTTTTTCTGTCCAGTCATAAGGTCTGAGTGAGGAAAAAAAAGAAAAACTGACTTCTTTTTTAAAATATTTTTCTCAGATAAAAATCCACCTCAAATTCAAATTAGAGGACCAGACTTCACTGCATGAAATTAGGTAAGACTCCAACTATGGCTGCGATGATCATAGTTATATTTAGTGCCTTCCTCCTGTTAGATAATCTCACAACAGAGCAGGTCCGTTAAGCAGTTTATATGAATTTTTAGTGTCTATATTATGCTGATTCCTTTTTATAAAGCTTCTTAAACATGTAAATGTTAGAGTACCTCATACAAAGAATGTATAATACATACATCATATATATATATATATATATATATATATATATATATTTCTTAGTTACTGGCAGGGGTTAGGATTTTGGAGTGAGAACATCAGGGTAGCCTTCTTCAAAATTAAATCTCCTGGGTAAATGTGGTTCATAACCGGAAATGACCTGGTGAAATATCGACCCTTTGATTTATAGTGTTGATGTTTTCTTATTCCTGCAGAGTCGTGCTCAAGCGTAAAGTTGCAAAGGCAGACCAGCTGTCTGTGATCCTGGATGTGTCTTCTTCTGCAAGGTCAGAATATATCTATGAGGCCATTTTTGTTTTAGTTTATGTGAACTAACTAAATAAAAATTTTCATCCTAATCTGTGAATTCGCTCAAATTTGCTGAAACATAATGCAATACATACACATATGTTGCTTACAGAGAATGAATGTTTCTCCTTTAAAGGCCTCCACAGTGTGTGAAAAAAGGATGCTGGTGTCGGGGAGGACATCCTGTCATTGGAGGCAAGTTGCCACTCAGCATCCCACCACAAGCCATGGATCAAGGTCTTTTCGGGGAGCTCAGTGTCCAGCTTGTTACACTGTTGAACCCTTGTGTGCTGCAGTACCCCAATCTACCTACAGAGCTGACGACCATACAAATATCCTTTTTTCGATTTTATTGTAATTCATTTTGTAATAGAAGATCAGAGGATTTTAGGTGGTGGAAAATTGTAGGGAGTGCTTCAGAGAGATGGATTACAGATTGCTTCTGGCTGTTGGAATTGACATTGCACTGCAGCTGTAGTGCTGATTTCCGGTGCACTAGTTTGTGTCTAAATGGGGAAAACAGGGATCAGAATGGACACCTCCATGTCCAAGGCCATGGCACACTGCCAGACAATTGTGAATTGCTCCCTTTAGATTCCATCTCAAGAGAAAAAGGTTTACTATTTTGGCTCATGATCCTAACTGAAGGTCATTGTCACGTTACACTGAAGAGCACCAGTTTGTGAAACATGAAATCTGATCTCATTGGCAGTCAAATGTGTTTATAGCAGTTTCCAACAGCCTCACTGGAAGGTGGAGTGAACAGTTTGCTGTCACAGGGAGAGAGAAGACGAGATGTTGATTGAAATATGTTTTTTTTTTAAATATAACAACCTTTTTTTTTTTTTTTTTTTTTACACATGAGAAGGGCCACAAATAGCTTTAGAAGTTCAAACCTTGCATATTTTCTTGCCCCCGCACAGCTGTCTGATCACAGCGTGTTATGGGTGTCCAACGTCAGAAAGGCAGATGGAGAGAGGGTTGTCACAACTATCCCACCAGTTTTTTAGATAGGGTACACAAGCTCAGTACCGCTCAGTCTGCGTTCTTGGTCTCACCTCCAGGCCACGATTCTTAGAAATCAGAGATGTGAGAAATCTGTAGAGCAACAGATGCTAAGGGGTAACCAGTACGAGGATGTCAGACATCTGGTGAGGGCTCAGAGTTGACCTACTGCTTCTCTTTGTTGACTGAGTTAATTTTGGCATGTGATTTGAATTAGTCATCCTTGACATGACATGTTCAGGTGTTGGTATACAGCCCGAGTAATATTCCTGTGCCAGGTCCATCTGGCTTTTTCCAAACCCTTCCTGCTGCTCTCGACTGTCAACAACTGGGTCTGCACAGACTTAACTGCTCCTCCTTTAAAGGTAAACAGCAACCACAGTTTGGAACAACATGTTCCGTCAGCCAGGATATGTTGTAGGTCTTTAGCTAGAGGGGCTGATTTTCCAATAAAAATGTGGAATTTATGGCTGGGGTAGGTCCCACATCCAGCACATTTAATCTTTTCTTGTAAAGACATTCTCTAACTATTAAAACATGCTATTGTTTTCTCTTGACTACAGGGTCTAAGTTGATGAGGATTAAATTCACTCATATGTTTATGTTTATGAGATAAAGTAAACAGAATGTTGGGCTCAAACTACAGGAAAAACACTTTAATGAATCCCACAAGCACATAATTAAAATCAGGGGAATAAAACCAAATAACAATGGAAACATTTGGGGGGACGGGCAACTTTAAAGCAGCAGCAACTGAAGGGAATTGACCCAGATTTCTCTTTTTGTTCTAGTATAGTTAATCTGCATAGCTGAACAGTAATGGTTTTCTCAGCAAATTGAGGTCCCGTCTGGTGTTATATTCATGTAAATCTGAACTGATCCTCATGTTTGGTTCTAAAGCAAGATTTGTTTTTTCATTTACACAATATCCTCACTGCTGAGCAGAAATGTTGCAAAACACTGTACCATGTGATAAGTATACACGTTGAATATGTTAAAATGTCATCAGACTTTTTGGAAATGCAGAAAGAAAAAAAAACATTTTTTTAATCTACAGTCAAAAATTCCTCCTAGTTTTGGGAGTAGCAGTGTTTCACTTGGCTCAATTGTAATGTCAACATAACTGCATCGTCACAATGCTAGAATTCAGATGATCTGCATGACATGTTTATCATATTCTCAATGTCGCTTAAGGTTTTTCCCTGATAAAAGTCAGGGGTCGGCAGGACGTATCAATTCAGTAAAAGTGGTTATTCTGCCGAAGATTCTATATTTATTCCAAACAGTTCCAGTTTTCCTTCCTAAGTCATTTTTTAAGGAACTTAACAGGCATATTGGCACATTTATCTGGAATAAAACTGTCCCTTGGGTTCGAAGGGCGGTCCTGGAAAGGCGTAAAGAGAATGGTGGTCTGTCCCTCCCAAATTTTCTATATTATTATATATATACAAATTGGCGGTCTGGTACAGAACTTCTTTGGATGGAAATGGTCCCAATTGGGCTCTTATGGAACAGCATTCTTGCTTTTCAACTCCTCTGGCTTCTATGTTGTGTGCTCCCTTACCATTGGCAGTGGCTTCATATACCTAGAATCCCATTGTAAGAGGAAGCCTGCGCATCTGGACCCAATTTCGTAAACATTTTGGACATACTCAAGCTTTGGTGTCAATGCCTTTAACCTCAAATTTTCTCTTTAAACCATTGTCAATAGACTCAACCTTTCATATACAGTATGGGCCAAAAAAGGCCTAAAAAGCGTGGGGGGTCTGTTTCTGAATGGTTGACCTCGTTTGATTACTTAGTCGAGACTTTGTTCATGATAAATTTCCATCATATACTTTTATACTTTTATACTTGCCATATTGATGACTGCCTAACAATTAAACCCCAGGCATTGGGTGGTGTGTCCCGGCTATATACTGCCATCCAGCTCTTAAGATCTCCCTCTCTACTCCCACTCAAGAGCTGTTGGGAGGATGATTTGGGCATGGCGTTAACTGAGTAAATTTGGCTTAGTGCTCCTCGCAGTATATACACCTCTTCTCTGTGTGTTAGACACAGATTGTTACAATTTAAAGTATTCAACCGGCTGCACCTCTCAAGAACTAAACTAGCCCAAATATATCCTAACTGTACATGCTGTCACCAAGCGCCTGCCACTCTGGCACATATGTCCTGACAGAAATTTTTAACATATTCTCTTACATCTGTAAAAACAAATATTGATCAGGATCCTTGCATTGCTATTTTTGTGGTAGTACACATCAATGCAGGAGTCTCAAATAGTCACTCACAATTAATCACATTTTCATCATTGCTTGCTCGTCGCTTAATTCTCCAGAATTGGAAATCCCCACTACCTCTAAAACATTTACAATGGTTATGTGACACAATGTCCTACCTCCGGCTTGAAAAGATCCGAAGTTCAGTCTATAGCTCGCCTGAAAAGTACCAGAACACATGGCCCTTTCTGGACTATTACAAAGATGTATTCGATGCCAACTCTTTGGATTGAGTCAAATAGCCCAATCTCTGACCCTTTTTGTCTACCCCTGTTGTTTTCTGTGCTTTCTCTTCTCTCTTTCCCCTGTCCTCTTTCTTTTTTCTTTTTGTTTTGTTGTTGTCTGTCCCGTTTACTTATTTAGTCTTGTCTCCAAAATAGGGGTAATCACACTCTACACAAGTGCCTTCTGTGGTGAAAAGGGGAAACAAAAAGGAAATGATTGTTCTGCAATGCCCCTCTTATGCCCTTGTTAAACAATGGTAATGGGCAGTGGTTTTCTGTTGAATATGTTAAAAACAATAAAAAACAATTTGAAATAAAATTAGAAGCAGACCATCAAATAACAAAAAAAAAAGAAGTCAGGAGAAATCAATCCCAAAATGGTAACTGAAGGAAAATCGGAGTCTTTAGGGTTCAACCTGTGGAGACATTTGACAATATTACATTTTCTTTCAAGCAAACACCTCAGTTTATTCATTCAGTACTCCTGTTTATTTTGGAGAGTGGATTTAAAAAGATCAAATGTGAACAGACACTCGTGAAAAATGTGAGCACTCAGATTGATAAGGACTCTTGCATGTACAAGAAGTTACAGCCACATTGTGATAAGAAAGAAAAAAGCTAATTTCTCAGAAACAGGTCTTTCATAATAGTTTTTTTTTCCGTGGTTAGATTACATGGTGAATCACAACCACAAGCAAAACCACAGGGCTTCATACATCACAGTGCACATAATCCTGACAGCTTTTGTCTTTGGATGCCAGAGAGAATCTGCTGTCACATCGTCACAAGCTTGACTTGGAGGGAAAGGGGAGATGTTTTCGGTTCACAAGTTTTAACTTTACAGAAAAGACTTTAACTCAAGTCTTTAAACTTGAAGATAAAAGTGAAACGTTTAGCTGTTTGCCCAACCCAAAGGTGTGTCTTTTATTATGTCAGTGTTGGGTACATTTACAGTGCAGTGAGTGTATCCTTAACCGCTTTTCAAGTGTAGACTTGGATAAGCTTTTTGAAGACGTCCATTCACACAAGTAATCGTACAATACTTTTAATTAAATATCTTATATATGTCCTTTTATGGAGGAGCTGGGATCAAATCAGCAGCTTTCCTGTTAAAGGACATCTACAACCACTCCATCCACTGGGACACAATCACCCCACAATGTTTAATTGGATCTCATCTTGAATAAGTACATTTCCCATATATTACATCCCTTGCAGATCCCGTGCACAGTGGTGGTACTGTTTACACAGTAGAACGAGAAAACTGGGATGATCCAGAGCAAGAATCAGGGCATCTCCCAGTGCAGCAGAGTCTCCTGCTCTTCCTCTTCTTACAGCATAGTGACCCCTTCATCTCCCAGGTCACTGACCTCATGGGTGAGAGCAAACTGCTGCATCTATAACTACAAAACACTGATAAGTTCAAGGCAGTTTATTCTTCTGACTCCTTTACTTCAAGCAAGTAAAACAGTGAGTATGGTTTCATCTACAAAATGTGATGTTTGTGATCTTCTCCCAGCTACAGAGGTGATGATAGAGCACCACCTGGAGGATATTCTGAGCAACAACAAACAGGCCATCACAGCAGCCGTGCAGACTGAACTGTGGAACACACTGAAAGCACATAATCAGAGAAAAAAGGCAAGACCAACACACACATACACGAACAGCCACTTTACTTTTAGATAAAACGCTGCTGGAGTGCAATAATCATTTGGCTAATTGATTAACCGAATATTAGAGTTAAATTAAACAACAGTTGAAATATTTCCAGGCTGCAGCCTCTGATATATGAAAGTTTACTGTTTAAATGCATTTTCAATGCTGTGCATATTTGAATTTGGAGAGGCAAAACAAGCAATATATGAAAATATGTCCTTCAATATTCATTCATTAAATATTTACTAGGTATTTGTAGGGGAAAAAAACAATATATTACCATTATAACAAGAATTGATTTGTAAATGTTTTGTGTGTATTTAAGCAACAAGAGAGGCTGCATTCAGCCGCTGAGGTGATTCTCAGTTCCACCATCAGTATCGTGAGCTGCAGCAGCAATATGGACTTCAGAAATGCTTGTTTGAACCGCATGAAGGTGCGACAAAAATATGTTTTCAGTCTTTTATGCAAAACTTTGATATTAGTTGTAAAATGAAAATTATTACTCTCTTTTGCAAATCTTAATATGACAAGATTTGACCCTGCCAAATATCTTATCAGGCCATATAAATATTGTACCTGCAATGCAGGTGTTGAATTTGTGACTGAGATCCAGCATGGATGCAAGTGTGTATGTGTTTGTCAGGTGCATGACACTCATGAACTGTCAGCTTCCCTGCGTGAATCACTGTGGAAAGTGACATCATTGAAATTCCTTCCAAAGAGCAGGTGTTACTTCACTCAGGTTAGTGGGGAATGTGCTTTTCACCAGCACCTAGTGTACATCTGCTTTATACATGTAATCTACCATATCATCATTGTTTCTACAGTTGGAGGAACATCCTGAGTGCGATGAACCCGCCAGAACAGAAATCTGAGGACGTTTGTGTTTGTCTTGTAAAGGTTGTGTTCTGACTGTGAACGTGATTCAGAAATTAAAATGTTTGCAATTTAAGATGTGCTGTTTATAGAGCTACAGCTGTTAAACCTTTAGTTAAAGTACACAAAAGTAAGACAATAGTTTGTACTATGCAATGTGTGACCGATTTATTTAATACTACTCCTGCTAAGAGTTGAACGAGGACTCCTCAGTAAGAAGTAAATTTTCCAAAGGCAGTCTAAATTGAACTAACTTGGTTTTGATGCTTCTACCTCAAACAGTTAGGTAGAAAGCAGAATCAGTGTAGATTTAACTGTATCCTAATGTCTGTATCCTTATTGATGGTGTAAAGTTGCATTGTTGTGCTCAAATACAGCAAAACAAGTCTTAACTGGAACAATTGCATTGTTTGACAGCCATGAAAGTAATTCTGAATGTTTTTAAAGTTTTGTTTTAATTTATTCATTCTATTTAAAAAGAAAAAAAGAACAAGAAGAACAAAATTGTGATGGATTCACATCTGTGCATTTAACCAAATGTTTATTTAACAAGTTCTGAACTAGTTCATTTTCACTCAACACGTTTTGGTATGTATTTCCTATTACATTTGCAAGTATATAATAAACAATGTGCAAAAAAAAATAATTTCTGAAAAATTTCTGAATTGGGGGTTGTGAAAAAAATTTGCACTTTTCTGTGTAATATTTTAAGATGATGGTGTTGATTAATAATTCACTTGAATGGTTGTTTAAAACCTCTCAATTTAGGGCTTCCTATCAATTTAAGGGTAAAAATCCAATTTTCCGTTTTCCTGCGTTTTTGGGGTACTGGATATGTGTGTAATAGTAATAGTCCAAGCAAAGTAGTGAAAGTTTAATTTGTTTGTGGCGGCGCAGACTTCCGCTTCCTACGTTTGACGTGACGCAACTTCCGGCCGCCAACACTGACAGACCGTTTTCGCGGTAAAATGAAATGGCGATGATATATTAGCATTTAAATGTCATATAATTACATACTTGCAGCCTACTTCTAGTTAATTATTCTAGTAAATGTTTTTACACTGAGTTGCAATGATTGGATCGTCGTAGTTGTTATGAAGCGAGAGCAAAGCTAACCATAGCTACCGAAGTATCGTTGGACCCTCTGTATACACTTGCTAAACTGAGTAATCTTACGGTGTACGACAATGGCACTTGTTACTGCAGAGTCTTTAAAGTCAGAGCTGGAAATATTCGGCATACCCTGCGAAGATGACTCTGTCTTCGACAAGAGTGAGTAAATGATTAAACTCAGAGGCACATGAGTATTCAGACTGTTTAATAGTGCATGTTTTTGTAGGCTTTCATACTCTGGTCCCATCTGTTGTGATGATTAACTGCACAAATGTTATGAGATATTTTTTGCAATCTTTATAGACTAAATATTGAATTCAGGCTTATTTCGTATTCAGTGTATATGTATCTTGTGCTAAATCGTTGTATTTAGATATATTTTATAAACTGCTTTAGAATCTGTGCTATTTTGTTTACTCATTTGCTCAGTACTGAAATCTGCGCAGTAGTTTAGTCTTTTGTAATTATCCTGTGCTTTTGATGTTAAATGTTATTTTGGGCATTGCTGTTAAATCACATTCATGATGCCTCAGTATATTTGTGGCTGGTTTGTTGTCTCTTATTTACATTAATATCAGTTTTTACCCGCTTTCCCTCCGTCTTTGTTGTCCACAGTGGTTGAACAGTGCATTTGTAGCAGGATACAACCAGATGAGATAGTGCTGGAGTGGGTGGCTTACAGCAACACAAAAAACAGTCTGAAACTCAGCGTGGACAACCTGGAGCAGTTTGAACATGAGGTACCAGGAATGTATGCAAGCAAGTTGGATGTGGGTTTTTCAGTGGTTGATTCCCATGTGTGCCAATAGTTATAAAAGTATGCTATCATGTACTTTATCTTCATTTTCTCTGCTCAAGTGGATTTGTTCCAAAGTGAAAAGAATCTGTAACCAATTTAGGTTGTTTCAAAATGGGAAATAATTGGCCAGATTAAGCAGCTTCTCACTAATATTCTGTTACAATTTCCCAAGTGACGCATGATATAAAGGGTTTAATGTGTCTTAACTGTTTTTGTCACATTTGATCTCCGTTGTATTTGTTGGTGTCCCCTGTGTTCTTATTACATACAACACCCTTTCACTCTTTTTTTTTTCTTGTTTTTTTGGCAGGTCTTAAGCAAGAAGAACAAATCTAAATCAAGCTGCAGAAAAGAAGAAACTCGAAACAGGACCAGAGACATTTACACAATAAATGACATGTATCCTTTTGGACAAACTTCCAAAACAAAAACACACAATCAGTTAGCAAGTAGTTACTTTTTTTTCTGGACTTGTCTGTTTAGTGTGTGTTATAGCGTAATAGACCTTGACTTAAGTTTTTTTGTCAGAATAAAAGCTGAGGAAGAGGAGGAGAATCTCTTAGACTCCTACTCCACTCCCGCTAAGGTAAGTTGACATGTAATGTTTGACTAAACCTTTTAATTATCACAACTTGCCTTTTAACTCTTTGTTTTACTTTTGCTGTGACTCTCACATTCACCCCGTTCATTCTGTTTTTAGACATTTAAAAAGTTGTTGCCCAATAAATTTTCTGTGCTCTGTGTTTATTTGTTTATGTCCAAACAGGGTTCTCAGAAACGAGCACTAACCACTCCAGAACATCCTCAGTCTAAGAGGAGTGCGGCTCTGCTGGCCAGCCCAGGTCTGCTGCTGTCTCCAGCCAGCTTCTCCCCCAGGTATGCTACATCACAAGCCAAGAGTTAGTAGTCCTCTTCATGCACAGACAGCTCCACCTCTGAACTTCCCAAAGAGGTAGTCACGGCCAAATTGGCATTTATTTGATATGCAAGTGGAAGGCAGGTCAGTGTGGCTCCTACCAGTAAAGTTGCTCATGCTGCCACCTCAGCTTGCTGTCTGGAATGGGCCGTCTCTGTTTGGTTTATATGAACTATAGAGAAACATCTGGAGCCTAGCAAAGTGTGTTGCAAGTTCTATCTTTGCTCTCATTTTACATGGTAGATATTTTAATACAATATTTTGATTCAAATTTAAAAAGTATAAGTAAAATAAGCAAACCATATGACTCTGCTTCCCTCTCCGTGTCTCTTTGGAAGTACAACGCCCTCACAGAAGTACAGCCAGCGAGGAGCGAAAGGGGAGGTGGTGGTTACATTTGGGACAGTGCAGGGCACTCGCTGGGTGGGCAGGAAGAATCCAGGTGTGGGTGTACAGCTGGAGCTCCTGGATGAAGACTCCCTCCGCTGCAGCTTCAAATACATGTTCCAGAGGCTACGAGATGTCCGAAATGGTGTGTAGCTTTACAGACTTATCATTGGCAGAAATAAAGGTTATTCCATAGTTATACTTTTATTTATTTACATATCCGAAACCTTTTGAAAAACTTAATTAAATGATCTATGTTATGATATAGTACATTCATTTTGTAGTCCACGTTTTTGTTCATTTATTTTCCACCAGTGTTGTCAGAGAAGATTGAAGAGCTGGGAGAGAGCCTCAGGTCTCACTTCAGCATCGAAGAGTTTTCTCCCGTCTCTCTTCCTGCTCAGGTAAGACTTGGTTAAACACTGTCTGCTGGTCAAATGTATATAAAGTCTGGTAAGTTGTACTTGTGTAATTATTCCAGCTTAACAGCTTTTTGTTGTTGTTGTTGTTGTGTTTACATGTCTCTGCTTGTAGGACGGCATAACTGTGTTGGGTCAGGTGTGCTGTGACAGTAATGGCAAACTGAATGCACAGTCAGTTCTGTTGGAGGCAGGACCAGAACAGGGTGGTCAGCAAGTACCTGTTGACCTGTCTGAGCTTAAAGAGTATTCCCTTTTTCCTGGTCAGGTGAGCTGAAGGAACCAACTCAATTTGATAAGCAACCAAAGGGTGCCTGAACATTTTTTTTTTTATTTTCTTCTAGCCACTGACATTTCTGTCATTTCTGTATTCTTCTGTTATACGTTAATAAAATGTTAGTTGTGGTATTAATGACACAGCGGTGGTTTTTCCTTTGCCTGTGCACTGAGGTCAGTGTGCAGCAGGTTATATGGCCACCAAGAGCAAAGGAGTATGCCAAGGACATGAGTTTGAGACTAAGCCCATGTCTGACCGAGAACTCAAACAGTAGTTTAATAAACAAGCGTGTGGCTGCTGTGTACAAACATCTATCTGCAGTCACATGCAGCCTCCACAGAATGCTTCATGTTATAAAACGTAAATCCTTTTATCAGGTGGTGGTGATGGACGGGATGAATGCTACAGGAAGAAAACTTGTCGCTTCCAAACTTTATGAGGTCAGATGAAAGCCTTTCTAATACTTTAGTGTCTCCGAGGCTCTTTGCTTCTGGAATTATAGCCAGATTTATTATCTTCCGTTAATAATTTTCTTCTTTTTTTTAGGGAATTCCTCTTCCTTTTTACGCCTCAAATGAAAAGATGGAGACTGATGAAGGTAGGGAGCAACGCTGGTTTACTTCTTTATGATACTGATCACTGCTTCCTGTTGTTAGTTCCCGTTTAACTTCAATCTACACGCTGTTCATCTCATGCAGCTGCCGAACCATTAAATGTACTCGTGGCCTGTGGACCGTACACACCCTCTGACAGCCTGACCTTCGACCCCCTGCTGGACCTAATCGGCGTCATTGTCAGGGATCGTCCTGACGTCTGTGTGCTGGTACAGTTGCTGCATGCTGCAGTATTTTTTTATGGAAGAATGCTTAAAAAGCTCCAATGTGCTTCTCTGTCAGCAGCTCTGACAGTCCTCTCATTTCTGTGTTTGTCCTTCTCTTCTCCAGCTCGGCCCGTTTGTCGATTCCAAACATGAACAAATTGAGGTGAGTGTGATGACAATCCCTTCTATTTATAGAGCTGATGTTTTACATTAATCCACCAAATTTGAGCCTCATTCAGAGTTAATGTTTGTGTCCAGCTCCTAAGATCTTTTTAGCTCTTCATGAACGTGTTTGATCATTTCTGTTTCTCATATAGAAAGCTCAGGTGACCGAGACGTTCGAGACCATTTTCTCTAGATGTATAGAAAGCATCGTTGACGGCACCAAAAGGTATGTGTCGTCTTCCACAGAGAAGGCCCTTTTGTTCCTTCCTAAAATGCTTGATGCAGACAAACTTTGGAACCTAAATCCTCCCTCCACTTTAAACTGGGGCTCTCTGCTTGATTATTCCTTCACTTTGCAAGATTCCACATTCACTGATCATTGGTTTCTCACTCTGCCTTCGAGTGCAGCAGCTGGCCCGCTGCGGTTCGATTATACATCACAATACTTAGTCTTAAATCTCACATTGGAAAATGCATGTAGAATACAGAAATGGAATATTTTGATATTTGATGTAATTTTAAATATTTCATTGGTTAGCTATTTATATTTTTTGGGGGTGGGGGGAGTTTCTTTATTGATAAACTACCTGCTTAAGCCTTGTCTGTCTTTTATTCAGCGTGGGCTGTCACCTGGTATTTGTGCCCTCCCAGAGAGACATCCATCACAATTTCATCTACCCGCAGCCCCCCTTCACCCTGCCAAATATCAGCAAAGACCAGATCCAGGTCTGACAAACAAAACTTAATCATTTATGTGAAATGATTTGTGAGCAATCACAACAAAAAGCATAATTTATTTATTTTTTATCTTAGCAGCGTGTCACTCTGGTCCCCGACCCCTGCACCCTGCTGATCGATGGCGTTACCTTTGGTCTGACATCCACGGACATCCTGTTCCACATGGGTGCAGAGGAGATCAGCTGGTGAGCAAAAACTGCATTTCTAAACTCAAAATACCTTCATCCAGCTCTGAAGAAGATTAACACGACTTCTGAGACTGAAATGAACAGGTTTACTACAAATGAAGTAATTCATGGTGCACACCTGGGAAATTAGTTGTACTATTTACTAATATGAACATGTGTAGTATAGTGTTGATTTAAGGTTTCAGTGGGTTTGAAACTACCTGTGTGTTTTGTTGCAGTGGTACCGGCTCGGACAGATTCTCACGCATTCTGAAACACATGCTGATCCAGAGGAGGTAGATGGCTGAAATCAGCTCTACTTGTTTTTTGTTTTTTTTACATTTTCAAAGCATAAACCGCCCCTACATGTTTTGTTTTTTTACACAGTTATTACCCCCTGTATCCGCCTGCAGAGGAGGTGAACATGGATTATGAGAAGTTCCAGAGCTTCGGTCAGATGCCGCTCACCCCCGATGTCCTCATCACTCCATCTGAGCTACGTTACTTTGTAAAGGTACACAGCACTTCATACATTAGAGTGAAACGTTTTCCTAAGTTCTTTAATCATTTGTTAATCCTCCCCCCCCCATCTTCAGGATGTGGTCGGGTGCGTATGTGTGAATCCTGGACGGCTGACCAAAGGTCAGGTGGGCGGGACGTACAGCAGGATGCTCATCCAGCGCAGCACCACACCAGAGGAGGGGAAGAGAGCGAGCCCCTGTTTGGCTGCTCAGGTGGTAAAAATCTAACAGGAATAAATACTTTATAAATGATCAAAGTCACCTGAAATTAGTTTAATTGACCACAACCAGTTTTCTGTGAGCATTGTATTTGTTAAGATCTTTAAAAAAAAATACATTTTAAAAATCACACTGTACTGTTAAAACCATTTAAATATTGGTTTATTTTTATATTCGAACATGTTTGATTTTGATTGATGAAGTCGTATCAGTCACTCGGATGAAGCATCATTTGTACAGATTTCCTCATTTCTTCTAGGTTTTGTTTTTTCTTCATTGTTTATTCTGACAATATATGAAGCTTCTTCTGACTGGAGGAAAGAAATTGTTATTAAAAAGTGAATAAATAAATGAAAATATTTGTTTGGCTTTTTGGATGGAAATGGGACGACATTCATATCCATCTCTATTCAAGTTTTACTTTCACTGATAACAAAAAACCGACAATACCTTTTTTGGTATATGAGGTAGGCTTTGCTGTTTAACATTTAGATCACAGCACATTTAGTCGTAAAAGTCATCCAACTCATCGGAGTCACTGGGGTGATCCGTCTTCGACCTGACGTCTTTCACTTGAAAGATGTCCACATTGTGACAAATCCCTGGAAAATAAGTTGAACATAAATCAGACTGAAATCTATCAGGACCAAGAAGATATTCTGTCCACTTCTTGTGTGTGTACTGTACCTTTGGGTTTCCCATCAGCTTTTCCATTCTTTTCTCTAACAAAAAAAAAAAAGTCACTATGATGGTCACATTTATGACATGACGAGTTCCAGAGGACAAAGTCGAAATTATACTCACTCTGTCTTTGATTGGTCTTGAGGTGCAAGAAGATTTTCAACATCATCCTCATCGCTGACTTCATTTGAGTCCTCATTTGAGGATCCCTCTTTACACTCTTTATCCTCATCCTCTGCTGCATCCTCAGGAATAATCTGCATCTGTGTCGACCTAAGAAGTGGAGGGTTGCATGTAACTCAGGTGGCATCTAATGAGGAAGATTATTTACTTCGTCCATCATCATACCTCTTTTCCTGTGACAAGATGATGCTGTCTTCTGAATCTCTGTTCTCCTCGTCCTCCTCACTTTCCCCATCTTCCTCATTTGACTCCTCTTCGTCATTTTCTATCTTGTCCTCGCTACCCTCACTTCCATCTTCATCCTCATCTTCAGAGGAGGCAGAACCCTGTTTTCTGATCTCTGCTTCTTTGTTCTTCAGCTTGTGTGACTCTTCTTCATCTCCTTGACCATCTTCATCCTCTCCTGCAGTCTCCACTTCTTCCTCCGTTGTATTTGTTTTTGCAGAAGTCTCATTGTCATCATTTTCCTCCTCATCACTTCCATTTTTCTCACTGTCCTCTTTTTTGACATTTTCTCCAAGATCCTCCTTTCTTTCTTCATCATCATTTTCTCCTGCGCTGCTTTGCTCAGAGCTGCTATTCTCCTGCTTTTCTATTTCATCTTTAAATTTACTTCCATTTTTTACCCTGTCGCTCCCTGATTCCTGCTCCTCTCTGCAGCTCTCTGTGTTTTCATCATGACTTTGATTCCCTGCATTTTCCATCACGGACTTCCCGCTGGAACTTCCAGACTCTTCACCAGCAGGCTCACTCTCTTCATTGTGATTCCCTGTCTGTTCCTTGGCTGCTCTCTCAGATCTTGGTGATCCAGCAGTGAGACCTCCGCTTCTCTTTGACCTCCTACTGCTTCTGGTGTGTTCTTCTTCTTCTGTTGAGGTCTCTGTCACTGAGCTTTGGGCCACTGCAACTGATGCAATCACAATTTCACTGGAGTTCCTGGATGACCTGAGAGGAACAGGTGATTAAAAACGTGTTGATGGCTTTAAACCACTCCAGGTTTGTAGAAACAAGCTAAATGTGCTATGCTCCACTTACAATTCTAACTTAAAATGATTAACGTACTGCCCGTTTATGCGGTTTCGTTGAAGTTCTCATGGAAATTATAGCTTTTTTTAAAAATAGCTTTATGTGTTTTTATTTATTTTTGCTCACTTTTATGAGGATCATGTGTTGTGTAATGTTTTTATTCAATTTAAGTTGGTTTATTTGGCTATTTCATTGTTGTTTCTCTTGAGAACCTGTCTGTAAACTAAATTTCCCATTAGAGACAATAAATATTTGTGTATTTAAAAAGAAAATATGAAAAATCTACAGTGGGACTCGAGGTTATGAAGCATTGTTTGGCTTTGTGATTATGAGCTGTCCTGTGGAGTCT
Organism: Leptatherina wallacei; assembly: GCA_028567055.1. Classification (NCBI taxonomy): domain Eukaryota; kingdom Metazoa; phylum Chordata; class Actinopteri; order Atheriniformes; family Atherinidae; genus Leptatherina; species Leptatherina wallacei. Next base: position 19,180,054 of record JAOXYM010000007.1, on the reverse strand, counting down.
TGTGTCATTTTGGATGCGTATATTGTGGGTTGAACAGATATAAGAAGTTTGGACTCTGATTGAAATCTAAGAAAAGAGGCAGGTATGTTTATATTGTCTGTCATTGATGAAAAAGTTTTTAAAAAGCGCAGTACCTACAGGAGAATATTATGGGTAAGGTCTGACACTCAAAGTAAAGTACAGTGAAAATCTGTTGAGAATCTCTTACTCCTGAGAGCTACATCTTTTACTGTCTGAGGAGGAATTCTGTGTTCTTTCCCTCTTCTTCCTCTTCTCTCGGGAAGAGATCTCACCGGAGTCTCTGCCGCTCTCGCCGCTTTCTTCATTAGCACTGGGCAGACGAACTGGACACAATGTGAACAAGCACAAAAATTAAATGCGTGAAGCCCACTGTACATACTGACAGAAGACAGCTGCAAGTTCTCTGTGATTTTCTTTTCCTCGCACCTGGTTTAATGTCCAGTTCTGGGGACAAACGACTACTGATGCTTCCGCCACCCCTCTCCCATTTTGAGCTCGGTGCTCTGCTCATGTCAGCCTCCTGTTTTCCAGTTTGCAAAACCATCGACTCAAAAGGACATTCCTCTGTGTCGAGCTGGCCCCAGGATCCCGGAGGGATCCCAGCAGCCCAGGACCAGGGGTAGTTGTGTTCTGAGGGACCCCAATATGCTGCATCCTGCCTGGACTGTGGGCGATGATGATGATGACTCCCCGTTGAGGCAAGGTGATGGATAAATGGGTGAGGATTTGGGAAGTTGGGTGGAGTAAGGATAGTGGGATTGTGGGTTTGAGCAGGCACTCTGACAGGAAACCTACCAGTCTGGGACTGAGGGTGGGTCAACCAGGAGGACTGTAGGTACGGATGGTGGGAGGACCTATCTTGGGTATAATCAGAATACTCCTGAGTGGAATATGCCTGAGGAATGTTTTGTTGTGGCCTTATGGAGGTACCTGCAAATAATGGTATGGATCAGATAGAGGCTTGCATGTATGGTTGCAGCACCCCAACAATACTGAAGAACAAAGGAGATTATATGACTTCTAAGGGGCAGAAGAAAAAGAACAAACCTTGTGAAAGTAAAGGCCCATCTGCTGCAGACATCCGTTTCTGTTCTGTTTCGTTCAGATATGACCTCAAATAGTCTTCCATCTTCTGTTAAAGAAACACACCGCTATGATAGCATGACATTTAGAGAAGGATCAATAGGAATGTATTTCACAAGGATGATAACATCCATTTGGAAATCTTTAAGAAGATGCTGATAATAAGGACAGTATGACATAAAATATATCCCTAATTCCCAAAAAGTTGGGATGCTGTGTAAAAATAAAAACAGAACGCAATGATTTGCAAATCTCATTACCTCATTTTATTCCCCAAACAACACACACAACACATCAGATGTTGAAACTGAGACATTTTACCAATTCATGGAAAATATTAGCTCATTTTGAATTTGATGGCAGAAACACATCTCAGAAGAGTCGGAACTGGGTGATGTTTACCATTATGTAGCATCCTCTCATTTAACAACTTACTCTAAACGCATGAGAAGCGAGGAGACCAGTAGCTGGAGTTATAGGAGAGGAATGTTGTCCCATTCTTGTCTGATGCAGGATTTTAGCTGCTCAACAGTCCTGGACCTTCGTTGCGGGACTGATTTGTTTTCTGATGCACCAAATGTTTTCTATTGGGGGAAGGTCTGGATTCACAGCATTGATGGAGCCTTCACAGATGTGAACCCCATACCATCAGAGATGCAAGCTGTTGCTGTTTGTTGACAACAAAACAGTTTTCCACTTTGCCTCAGACCATTTTAGATTAACTTTAATCCAAAGAAGACAATCGCTGTTTCTGAATGGTGTTCGCTTTTGGCTTCATCTTTGCATGATAGAGCTTTAGTCTGCATTTGTGGATTGCACAATGAACTGAAATGCTCCTTTTATACCACAGGTCAGTCGTGTTACTGACCTGTCGCCAAATAGCCTAATTAGTAGTCAAACACTCCACCAGGGAAAATATTTTGGTTTTAACATACGTGTTGCTGTTCTATTGGGTATAAAATACAGGTTTAGGAAATGTGTTATCATTGCACTCTGTTTATATTTACATTTTACATAACATGTAAAATGCAACTATTTGGAATTGGGTTTGTAAAAAGAGCAGTACTTTTACTTTCATACTTGTGTGGTACTTTTATAGGCCCAACTGTCTATACATTCAATGCAATAATTATTATACCTTCTTCTCAGCTGCCTGCGTCTTCTCCTGAAGTTGCTGCTGCCAGCGGGGGAAGTTTTTCTCCAGATACCTCTCATACTCCATCTGCAAATGTCAAAGTGGTAGTTTCAGCATCAGAGCTTCCTAGAAGAGACATCTGAGTAGCTGTTATAATTCAAACTGCTGCCAAACTCTCTGTCCTCAGCTACTTCATAAAACTTTCTGGTCAGCTGTGTGTGTGTGTGTGTGTGTGTGTGTGTGTGTGTGTGTGTGTGTGTGTGTGTGTGTGTGTGTGTGTGTG
>JAOXYM010000007.1:19158104-19177432 GCA_028567055.1 Leptatherina wallacei | reverse complement strand
GTGTGTGTGTGTGTGTGTGTGTGTGTGTGTGTGTGTGTGTGTGTGTGTGTGTGTGTGTGTGTGTGTGTGTGTGCACCCGAATAGTCTTCATGGCAGCATTGCGAGCCAACATCTCTTTCAGCGTGTCCTGGGCTTCTTCAAACTGCTGCAGCAGCTGCCTATTGTGCTGTTGAGCAATGCGCTCCCTCTCCTTCAGCTCCTGCCACTGCTGCTGAAGGTGCATTTCTCTGCTACAGGAAACATATATTAATGGTAAAAATGTTAATCATACTTGGGAAGTTACTGTGCAAGCATCAGGTAAGTTTTTTTCTTTGCACTCACAGATGTTCCCGACTCATAGTTGAAAACCTATCTTGAAACATCACTGCCCTGTTGGTACTGTAAAAGAAAGATTGTGTCATAACACAACAGAAGGAAAAACTATTACTTGCATAAGTATGCTGCCTATTTTGACTTTAACTTAATCCCTGTTTCAAAAAGAAAGAAAGAGCAACTACTTCCTGCAAAGAGCAGCAGAGAAACACAGAATAATAGAATCTCTCGAGCAATGTGTGCAATATTTGTACCCTTCTCATAGAAACAAAACTGTTATAACAGGTATATTTTATATAATTAATCTAAATGGTTAGTTTTTATTTTCACATTAGAACATATAGTGTTTATAAATCAATGTAGTTTTTTTTAGAGGTGATACTAATTCTATTATCTATTCCTTAACATCCAGTTAATGATGATTGGTCAGATGTACACACTTCAGTTTTTTACTGTAAAACAATAAGAACCTAAAATACTCCTTCAACCACAAATGATATACTAGCACATTACTGTCAATTTCAAATGAATGTTTTTTTGTCTTCAACCTTAACTGCTTTAAAGGCAAAAAACCTACATGCCACTCTCCATCTCTACTGTGGCATTTAAGGGTCTTACCTCTTCTTTGCACGGCGCTCCTTTTGATTTATAAAATCATTTTGTTCTGGGCTGATAAGATCGCCAAGAGACAGCAAATTCTGCGTTGATGCAGCCATCCCTCCCAGCTTTCATTAGATGTGGAGATTATCAGGGATTAAGGCCTATGCTCTGAGGGGGAGGGACCAGTTACACACTGCTATTCTACATATAGACATAAAGGCGTTTGAGTTTAGCTGTGAGATTTTCTTTTGTTGTTTTTTTGTCACAAAGATAACCTAGCCATTGAAGCACATATTTAAATACACTATGGGTCTGTATAAGCTTGAAACTATTAATATGGTGCTGGGCACAAAATGAAGCTCATTTTTTTCTGTTACCTGATATTTTGACAATGTTTGACCTGAGCACCACAGAAAGGCACTATCTAGTTACAGTATAAGATTTCTCTGGATATCATTATCTAGGTTTCAAGTAAAAACTGAGGCATCTTGGAGCAGATGTATCCCCTGAGTCGCATATAGAACAGGACCTACCTTCTTTCACCTGGGTAATATTAACAAAGTTATGTCTTAGAGTGATGCAGAAAAACTAGTTCATACATGAGTTACTTCAATATGGGACTAATGTCTGTAATTCCTTATTATTGGGCCTCCAGCTGATCCAAAATGCTACAGTGAGCATTCTGATGAGAATTAGCAGATCAAATCATATTTTAAAAAAGGGTGTTGTTTAAAAATCTCACATAAAAAGTTCTTAATGACAACGCTTAAATTAATGTTAAAGATCTCATAATTCCATATTTATTCTTATAGAACCAGTTCCCAGTTTAGGTTTGGGAAGCAAACACCCTCTCTACCTTTAAAATCAGGCTTAAAATATTTTTTTTTTTTATTTCTTTAAATAAAGCTCATATTGTAGTAAGAACTGGCTTGGGTGACCCTTAGACATCACTTCAATTACACTGCCATAGACTTAGGCTGCTGAAGAATATACCATGCTGCACTGTGTACCTTCTTGCTGTTTTTCCTTTGTGCTCTTTATTCCCCATGTATAAATATGTGTCGATAAATGGTGCTTCTCTTTTTCTTTCTCAGAGGTATCCCTGGCTCGAGGTCATGGTGCTTATAGACCCCTTTTCCTGTCCTCTCCAGTCCTAACTGGCCGAGACAGATGGCTGCCCCTTCTTGAGTTTGATTCTTCTGGAGGCTTTCCTTCCTGTTAATAGAGTTTTTCCTTTCCACTGTCACCAATTGCTTAATGAATGCTCAGGGTCCGTACGTTTCCTTAGTACAGCATTTATTTCTTATAAATTGGCTTATATGAACACAGGTATTATAAATTGGACTAATGTGGATCATATGGTAGATTTGTTTTAATTGGATTTTAACTGGACTACAATGATTTGGACTGATTTGAACTGTTTCATTAAAAGTGCCAACAGGTTTTAGGTCTGCTGAGAATTAAAATGTGACATGCAAGTGCTTCTGTACATATTGAAGGTATATTTATTCAGGGGCTCACACTTGGAAAAAATAAAATAGAATAAAGCTACTTCCTCCTACTTTGAGAAATGACTCAAATATGTGTGGTAAAAAAAGTTATATGGTGAATTTGCATTATTTATTTACTGGAATTGAGGGCACTGCCCTTAGATCTTTGGGTAAAATGATTGAAGAAAGATGAAGATGCAAAGTGACCAGGAAACATGGCATAAATAAATAAATTATATATATATATATATATATATATATATATGTGTATATATATGTATATATTTTTTATTCATTGCAAGCCTTTTTCAGATAAATTGCTGAAGGCTTTAGTATCTTTCTTCGTATTAAAAGAAAGATTAATTAAACCACCAAATGGGTGAAGTTAAGTAGGTGGAGGGGTACGGTTATACTGAAGCAGAAATACCAATAAAATACCAGTATTCTATAAAGTGAAAATATAAGGTGGTTCAACATGAACTGTATTGGCTGAGCCAAATTTTACATGTCATCTTTGAGCCGGAACCAGTGTTGTTTCATTACGGATATGTTATTATGCAACACCTGTTAGTGGACGTGATTCCTACCAGGCAGTTTCGCAGATCTTAGTTGACAGATCGGACATTTCATAGACGTGTTCATTCATCTTATACATTACGTAAGCTGTACGGAACATATATGAAGCATCACTGGTTTCTTATGGTTGACTAAAGGTCGCGCGGGAAGCTAACTGACGGTTATTTGGCCAACTAAGCTAAACACCGTCACAGCTGGGTGTGTAAAATCACTCCTTCTGGTCCTCCGTCCACGTCGCGTTTTAATCCAGACAGGACGAGTTCAAACCATGACGAGTTTTGCCAGCAAAGTGTTTTGCCGGGCCGAGAAGCTGTGTTACTACCTGCCCGTGTTCCTGAACACCTTCTTGGTTTTCTCGATTACCGGAGAGGTGAGCTACCTGGTGCTGGTTGAGGCTCCGCTGGAGGCGGAACAGAAGAAGACGGCGTGGTCCTCCTGGTGGAAGGCGATCCACCTGTTGGCCCAGTATTTCATGCTGGGGAACATCTGCTGGAACGCCCTCCTCTTCCTTAAAACCAACCCCAGCATCAAAGGAGTGTTCCTTGGAGGAGATGGCTTGGGCCAGGGGTGGAGGTAAGGAAGAACTGGAACTCCTCAACAAATATCTGCAGCCAGTTTCCAGCAATATTGTGAATCTGTTCTCCATCCCGGAAGGAAACAAAATGTATATTTATATATATATCCGTCCTCCATGGCACCTAACCTACATTTCAGCTTGCCATACATGATCACCTGATAGCAATCATTTGAGCTGACTACAATTACAGAGTTTAAACCAAACTGGGGGGGGGGGATAATCTCAAACCAATGAGTAATGATTTCAAACTAATATTGATATAAAATGGTCAGAAAATGATCAATTGTTTATCGCAATTCTGACAATTATTTATTAACTAGAATTTCATGATTGTTAGAACTGTTCTTGAATCTGAACAACATTAAAACCAGAAAGAATATCGGGGAAATGTTATTAAGAAACACCTCCAACCATAAGTAATGTCTTCTTTCTTTTATAACCACAGGTACTGCTACACATGTGAGACACACACGCCTCCTCGCTGCTCCCATTGCTATGACTGCAAGGTGTGTGTGTTGCGGCGGGATCACCACTGTGTTTTTTTTGGCCAGTGTGTCGGCTTCCGTAACTACCGATACTTCCTGTGCTGCTTGTTGTTCATGTGGTCGGGGCTCCTGTACGCCATGCTGATGAATGCAGAGGTCTTCATCGTCATTCTGAAGGAGGGCGTGACAGCGCACAGTGTCCTGCTGTTGCTCATACCCTGGATCATGCTTGTGTCAGGTACAATCCCACATCTTAGTTGTCCCGTTTTTGCTTCTATATGATGATCAGTTACATTTCCAGCTCTAATTTAGCTACCTCTACTCTCTACCATCTACTTTTCCTTGTTTCTTTAGGTCAGGTCTCGCCCCGTGCCTTTGCTTTTGCCTTCATCGCTGACACATGTGTGGTGGGTTTCCTGCTGGTGTCTGCCTTCTTCTTCTTCCATCTCTTCTTGCTGTTTCGAGGTCAGACCACCAGGGAATGGTATTCATCCCGCCGCCCCTACAGCTTAGGACTCCTAGGCAACCTGCGTCACACACTTGGCCTCCGTTGGTACCTCTGCTGGCTCTGTCCACTCATCCCATCACCTCTGCCTGGAGATGGGTTGAACTTCCCGGTCACAGGATCGCTGGAACCGACCCGGTAACATATGGAGGTCTGAAGAGGCCTTGATGGATTTACGTTATTGGTGATGGTTAATGGTATTTTGGAACAGAAGCAGGGACAATGACCTCAGTTACGGAAGAGGTAGCTTGGGATGGGATGATGCTGGAATGTTGTTTAGATGTTACTGGTTGTAAACATCTGCCAGCATCTTTTGCAGGGTTTTGCTGTGCTGAGGCAGAAAGTAAGGGAGTTATTGTGAAGATATAATGATCTTGACCTTATGGTAATCAATGCACTGATTGAGGCTGGCCTCAGAATATCACACGGTAATGAACAAGGTTCTTTGGGAATGCTGAGCACTGAAATATGTTTAAAAACAACACTGAAATAAGAATGTATCTTACTGATCCTAAAAACAAATTAGAATTTCAAATGGTCTTTAACAAGGATTGATAGTCCCTGACAGTGATTTCTGGGGAAGGTATACTCTTTGTTGTGGTCTGCCTATTTGGGTTTTTTTGCAAACTATTCTGCTGCCTGAATCTCAATCTCATGGCGATGTGTTTTTATTTGTTCTCGATTAGACAACAGGATTATAAAAATGTCATCATTAGCCTCCTGTTTGTTGTTGGACTTTGGCAGCTGGGATGTTGAAGCATTTGTGTTTTCCACTTTGTAAACATCCACTCCTGAGCTGTAGCTTAGTTTATTATGCTGACCTTTTCACTGGTTATGCTGTCAGGTGGAACAGTGAAAGGAGTGAAAGGGGTTCACAATGATGTCTTATTACCCTACAGGAAACAAACCCTGGAAAACCCTCTCAGAAATAGTACTGGTTTTATAATCTTGTGTTTCAGTTTACAGATTAATGTAATACCACCAGGTAAATACAGTATTCAGAATTGACATGATGCTGTGTGTAAACAGCCTTTCTCCATGTTTCACATTGTTTTTGTTTCAGTCTGTAAGGGACTTTAGCAACACTGTCTTCATTCTGTATTAATTCTTTATTACAAACAATTAAACTAAGCACCCAAATTTTTGTTTTGTTTTGTTTGTTTGTTGCTGTTTTTTTTGTTTTTTCCAAAGGTTGCTCTCTTTTACAGTGCTTTTTGTTTACAGTAGGTTACATGTCATCGTATCACCTGCCTCATTTATTGTGTAATATGGATTTCAGACTGTGCTAATGTGTCTTATTCCACTTGATGCCATCAGAAATTAAATGATCTCACTTCAATATGTTTTTAATTTGCACCTTTACAATTATTCTTTAAATCATTATTTTTTTCTCTTTGCATGTTCGAGAACTTTTGCTAAATTCTTATTACAGCAAAAATTCTTAAATGTGTTTTTGTTTTGCTAAAGATGTTTCCCTTTTTTATGTTGGGTTTTCCATTTGAAAGCTTATCAATAAATTATATGAATGAGGTACTTTTTGTTTTAATCGTTATATTCTCTACACTTAAGATTGTGTTGTAAGCTTTGTTGTATTTTATATATATATTTTGTGCCATTCATATCAAGTTTTAACACTCGCGTTTCAATTATTTAAACAATAAATTCTTACTTGTATTCCTGTTGCTTTCCTTCAAATGCAGAAGAATTTCCACAAACCATTTATATTTCTTAAATACTGGGATAGGAAAAAATATTTTTTTAAACTTTAAATTAATATAGATCAATTAAAGGGATATAATCAATCAGCCAAATCTTGGAATTGAGCTTATTGCAACAAAAGACCTGTACTGAGTATTTTGCACTTTAACTTGAACAAACATAATGTACTTAGAAAAAAAGAAAGAAAAACAAAAGAAAACATGTGTCTTTTGTCAGGAGCAAAAAAAAATGACAGAAGGAGGAAAATTTGTTCAAGAAAAATCAAGTTTGATTTGCGTTCATGATGCTTAATCATATAACTAGATTTATGAAATGTGACATTGGTGGCGATGAAATCAGGAAGCTGACTTGTGATTGTGAACTAAATCAATCTGCTGCACATTTTATGAAGAGTATGTAAGTCATAAAACCACCAGAGTCATGCTGAATGAACGTCGATAAAACTTCTGATTGGTCCAAAAGAAGCAGGTTTTTTATATATCAATGAAGCATCATAAGTCTTTGTGTGATAGCGGTTCAAGGTACTGCTACAGGACGATCCCTAAATGAAATCAATCGTTCATGAAAAAAACACAATTAACTGTTTCTGTTTGCTTTTAGTTTGATTAGTTTAGGTTTTAAAGCAAGTTGATTTTTTTTTTTTGCCAAAATCTACATCTTTCTTTTTAAAGATTTTACTAACCTTTTACATGGGCCACAATTTTCCCAAGATTTTTCACAAGATTCCTCTTGACCTTCCGCGGCGGTTTCCAGGGCGCTTCAGACTGCGTCATACTTATCTTTGTGCTGTATTACATGTGACAAATGTCGCCTAAATACTCAACTTTCTTATTTTAATGGGGAAATTTCCACTGAAAGTGTTATGAAACTGAAAAGTAATATGCTTTGGAAAACCAGAGAGTCATAATACAGGGATATATTTGATAAAAATCTGAATAAAAACAATGAGCCAGTCACTAGGCAGCAAACGGTGTATTTTTCGACCAGTCAGTGGTGCCAGGTAGCCTACTCTGTAACATGTCTAGTTAGACCTCCAACATTTAACATTTCTTGCTGGTAAGGACCCCCCCCCCCCCAGTTATATTATTATTAACAGTAAAATTACTGGTAACTATCAAGTAGAGATAAGTTATATAGAACACCGACTTGAGAAGTCTGGGCAACTGAACTGAAGCTGGCCAACATTGGTTAGCTTAGTGACTAGCTTAAAAGCTTAAACATTATTTCTACGACTTTTTATGTTGTCTAACCCTGATGTTTATGTGTTTGAAAATGTTTTAAGTGAAATACTGCATTTTATTATGTTAATTTGACTGTCCAGATGTCCATGTTAACTTTAACATTAGTTCCCAATAAGTATCTTATCTGCCGTTATTAGCATTAGCATCAATTTAACACCTGAAATTTGAGTTGGTCTCAAATAATTGTCCATTTATTTATTTAGCTTACTTAGCCATTCACACTGTAGCTGGACTGTAATACATGACTGTATTGCTCTAAATTAATTGTGACAGCCATTTTTGTATTCTGAAATTATCTGAAGTCATGGATAAAAAGTGCAAAGTTTTGAAATATTTGGACACTCAATTGGTGACTAATATTTTATTAGTTAATCAAAAACATATTCAGGTTTAAATTACATAATGAATATAGGCTGAATTACTCATCATCAGCTTTCAACTGAGGTTGTTTACATCTGACTTCTTACAGTTTCATGGGATTAAAAAACATAAGACACATTCATTATTTATCATTTAATCCAGTAGAAATAACATCTGGAGTTGATTGATTGTGGTATTTGCATTTAAAACTTGTTGTAGTACATTGTTGCTTCTACATTGAGAGCTATTTTTTCTGCACTTGTGGGTGAACCATAATCCTCTTGTCTGTTTTTTTGTTTGTTTGTTTTTCATAATTAATGTTAAAAGAAAAAAGGGACAGAAATCTTAAAATAATTTTTGTGATTTATGTGTAATTCTTTGGTGAGCTGGAGCACAAGGGAGGAAAAAGCCAACAGGATGGATGCCACAGAGGACAATATGTGAGTGATGCTTACTGAACAAACTGAACCCCAACACATAAAGTTGTCAGGTTGAGTGATATTACAGTAAATTATGTCTTTTTGGTGGTTTGTGTTTGTGCAGGTCCCCAAAGGAGATGCTTGAGAAAATCGCTGAGCTGGATTACAGTCAGAGTCAGCTGAGGGACCTGAATGCTGAGATGAGGCACTGGTTGGATATTGCAGATGATGACATTGCGACACTGCGGTCGGACAACATCACCCTCAAAAAACAAGTGAAAGCGTAAGCCATTATGCATTACTGTGGACGGGTCACTTTTTAGTACCCTGTCTTTTGTTGGTTTTCATTGGTGTGAAAATGTTAGAGCACTACAGCTTTCAGATCCAAGTTCCTTATAACACTGAGTTGGGAAGAGCTGTAGCTGTGTGTTTGTGTCTGCAGCCTGGAGAAGATCATCAGTGATGCACAACAAGATGAAGCAGAACCTTACAAGCCCTTCATGGCTGATGACCTCGATGCAAATAGATGCAGTGAAAAAAAGATTCATGAATTGGTGCGTTAACAGAATTAATGTTCCTTAATAAATGGTACTCATATGAATAAGTACTCTTTATTATATGTAGATATGTTGGTATGCGTCTATATTAATGTTCAGATTACTTCATTGTTACTTCATGTACTTTTGTGGCAGGAAAAGGAATCCATCATGATGAAGGAACAAAATAAGAAGCTAACAGCAGCGGTAGATATGTTTATTTCCTTTTCTGTAACAGTTTTTATCAGTCAGAAGATGTAACAGCAGTGGTTGACGTATACACATGTGCAGAAGGGAAATCAGGTCAATATTCCAGTCTTTTTAGGATTTGGAATTTATTTATTTATTTATTTTTTATACCAGCTATGGGAAAAGTCTTAAGTAGTGCAGACATCTAAAAAACAATACTTGCTTTTAAATTTGTTTTGATGCTTTCAGCTTAAAAACTCAGAGCAAGAGAGAGACCAGGACAAGATCACTTTGAGCAAGCTCAGGGCTGCCCTTCAAACTCTCGAGGTAACACTGTGGGTTTGACCTGGAAAGTTTTATTACTTGTCTCTCTAGTTGCCTGACTCATGTTTTCATTTTGAATATTCCATGTCAAGTCAACCAGAAGTTCCCACCTACAATACATTCTTATATTTCATTCACCTTTGTTGTCTATGTAGTGGAAAAATCACATCAGCGTCAGAGAGACATTGTTAATCATGTTACAACTGATTCTAAAAACGTGGTCTTCTGTGTTAAAGAGCATGTTTAGGTATTTTTAAGTACACGTTTTCATTTTAAGCAAATCATCTAATTTTCTTTGCAATTTTAAATATAACTGCAGAACACCAGAGTAATTGTTTTAGTAAGCTATCATGTGGGAAAGTGAATGTACTTTGGGGCATTAATAAGCAAATTATTTTATTAACTTAAATGTTTTCAGTATACACCACTTACACGCCTTCAACTTTTTAATTTTTTTACATCAGATTTGGTAGTTTATTGGAGATTATTAAGTGTTTTCTACTGCATGCGTGCACCGGACATTACATTTTCATTTTAGGGTCTTCCTTACAGACTAATGTCTAACAGATAAAACTACCCGTGGCTCTGAATCTGAACAGAGACCTGCAGATGTTTGCTAAAAAATTAAGAAAACATATTTCTGTTGTATATTTTTCATACATTTAAGGATTTATTTTGTTTTTTGGGTATGTATGTGTACATGAAAAAAATCTGACCTAATATGCCAAACTGACAAATGACTGTGAGACCACTTGGTATAATTTTACCCCTAAAAGTTGCTCAATAATTTAAGCTAAGCTTTAAATTTGACCCTCCTTCCATAAAAGTGGCTGTAACTTGATCAATTATTTCCCTATGTCTCTATTTTTCCTCTATACAGATATTATGTAGATAAACCTTTTACCAATAAATGGATAAAATAATTAAATTGAGGTGGGACATGGTGAAATTGGGTGACATGGAATAATATAAGAGTCACTGAAGAGCATCAACCTGCTTCTCTTTTTTTTGTGATGTTTTGTCAGATTGAGATGGAGGAGGTTCAGTTAGCCCTGCAGCATAGTGATGAGGTTATTGATCAGGTAGGCGCAAGAGAACCACGCAGTGACTGGGGAGACAGGATTTTCTCAGATATTAATGTTTTAACATGAGTTTTCCAGTTTTCTTTATCTCTCTCTTATATTTTCATTGGAACATGACATGTTGTCTTTGTGTGAGTGTGTTAGAAAAACCAGCAGTTAAAGCATTTGGAGGAAACTGTGGAGGAGTTTTCTGACGTCATAAAGGTAACAATGTTCACATCAGCTTATCTCAAGTTACAGAAAGAGCAATAGAAAAAAAATACTGTAAGTTTGAACTTTATACAATTTGAACATTTGTGCCTTCACTGATCAAATTACATTAAATCAAATTTTTTTTTTAAAGAAAGTTGGTTTAATTTGATCATTATATCAATAACAGAACAAGAACACATGCAGGGATGTGTTTCTAACATTCTAACCCGACTTTGTTTGTTTTTTTTCTATAATATCATGTCTGTCTTTTATATATATGATGCAAACTGGGAAAGCTGTCAAACTGACTTGCAGTTAGAAGAATAGACAAAGTTTTCTGAGCTGAAGTGAAACAAGCCTGAGTTGTTGGGGAAAAGTGCTGCAGCGTCGAATTTAAAATTGAGATTAAAACTGTTAAAACAGATGCTTGAAATGTAATTCTCTTCGGCTTGTGTGGCTTCCAGATGTGCTTGGAAAAAAAATAAGAAATGAATAAAGAGGGAATAATATTTTCCACTAAACATCAGCGGATTCATTATGCAGTTGGAGGTCAAGGTGGTGGCACTGAAAAGCAGTTGGTCAATACAGAGCAGAGCACAAACTATCTCCAGAAATGTAAAATGAGGTATTTTGTTAGACATTCAGTCTCCAGACTTCTGCACATACTCTGCCACATTTACCTCAATTGTCATTTTTATTTCCAAGCCTATGAATGAAGAAACAGGGCATTCCTATTTGAGGAAAGATTAGTTTTGAAGCCTATTTGACAAAATTTGTGTGTATTACTTTGTCTGCAGTCTCACATCAAACCAACAATGTCAATGTTTACATTCACAGTGCTCACACACTTGTTAAAAGCTGTCTTTTTCTTATGAGCTGTTTAAGTAGTTAGACTGTGCTTCTTTGCTGCAGGATCTCAGACTGACCAAGCAGGAGCTGATGAATCAGCTGGAAGACAGACAAGACGAGGCCTCATTGTAATCCAGACACACAGATCCACAAGCAATTAAAGGGCTAAGTAATGAACGAGCGCTCAGTCTTCAGTGTTGCTGTTTGTTTTCAGTGCTGTTCAGACTGAGCTGATGACAGAAAAGGAGGGATTGCTCAGTCCTCACCTGTCCTTGGCAGAGGAAATACAGCTGGTGGCTTTATCATCCCAAGTAAAAACCAGCATGACAGACCCCACAGATGTTAAACATGTATGACCTCTCAATGTTGTCACAAAAAATTACGTATGCTCAGCTTAATTGTAACTTGAAATAATGTTCTGCATCAGTGTCAAAATAAACTGGATTAAACTGGATCCCTACTGCCCACTGTACTTTACAGAGTTCAGGCAAATGATCATCCTGTATTTCCATTGGTGACCACATGTGTGTGCCACAGCACAGTCTACATGCAAACCTTGTCAGGAAGTTGCTGTGCGCTGACATGTGCGTCTCACTGTGTCTGCAGGGGGAGAGCGAAGCTGAGGAGCTACTGGAACCTTGCGATCTCACAGTTGACCTGGAAACCGAAAGGTACATCAGTTTCACATAATAAAAAAAAACTGTTGTATGATCTTTAAATGTGCTTTTGTTTTTACTGTACAGTGTCCTTGAATGACCTGAAAGGCGCTTTTAAATAAAATGTATTATTATTATTAAAATATTATTATTATTAATGATAATAATAACAATAATAAATGTTTCAATCTTGCAGTATTTGGATGCCACATCTGTGTTTCACTGTCTTTACCAACTTACAATTGCTCCACAGGGGCAGATTTACAGGTACCTTGAAGACAGCTGTCCCGAGAACAGGGCTCTTTGTGTTGTGCATCCTCAGTCTCTCTGTTTTGGCCTTTGTGGCTTTAGGATGCTGTGCAGGAAGCTTTGACTTTTTTTCCGACATCTTGTGGAGCAGTGCACATCTGATGTTACAGCCCTGCTTCAGTGTCCACTACGGGGCTTTACCTCCCTTTTGATCTGTTATAAACATTTTAATCCAGTTCCCTTCACCTAATTGTCTTACTTTTTAATTAGTTAATAAGTCGGTCATTGACATATAAATATATGTGATGACAAGTAAAGTTGTATTAACCTGCATCAGTTTCAGAGTCTTGTCACTTTGTTACATCTTAGTAACTTACTGGGAAACTTGAACTCACCAACACCTGTGCTGCCTGTTAGTAATGTGACTATGGGAGTTTTCAGTCTTAAACCATTTGAAAAAAGGAACTTCATCACTAAAAGTGTTTTGCACCTTAAAGAAAGGCTTGTAAATGTTTTTTTAGTAAACCTTGTTATCCAGTGTTATATACTGCTTTAATACCCCTAGCAAAAGAAATGAATTATATATAATCGTCACCCCCGGAGGAGTCTGATCAAGTAATGGAAAAAGTATGGAACCACCTTGTAATTTACATTTCTTCAAATAAATAACACCTGCACAAGTCTAAATAAGCAAATAAGTCTGCACTTAAAAGAGTGCTTTCAAAGCATGAGGAACTTCTGCACATTGTGTATAGGCAGGAAAAATGGCCCCCAACAAGACAGCAGTCAGTTAAACTTGTAGAGAAGAATATAAAACTCCTTCAAGGACGTACTTCAACATGGAGTGTGCAAATGAGGTTTCCCAACTGGGTAAAATTTGGAGCAAGTAGAATAATAGGGGAAATTTGTAAAAGAATGTATGAACTCACATGCTCAGCGAGTAGTTCACATCTTAATCCAATCAAAAATTGATGGTAAAACTTTTTTAGAAAATAGATAAAATAAGATCAAATTGAACTGCCTTTTGGGAGTCATACATTTGTCTGAACTGAATATCTGTAGGTTGGCTTTCAGTACTGACCAGAAAAATATTTTTAGGCTTGTTTTACAAAATCTGAATGTTCTGCTGGTAAATGAAATTGGTAATTTTTTGTTTGTTTTTTTTGTTCTGCAAATTAACATAATCAAAGAGTATAGAGTATTTCATTTTTGCCAGAGTCTTTGAGACAGTTTTAGAATTTTGTAAACTTCTATATTCACATTTTCCTTGTGAAAACTCCAGATCTTTTCATATAAATAAAATGATCCACGCATGTAGCTGCTGTTTGCTTTCAGTCGCCCCACCCAGCTGAAGGCGCTCCAGTCTGGTGGAAAACACCCCCTCCTGGTTGGTAAAATCAAAAACGGAATCGGAATTAGGGCAGAATTGATGGAGATAGAGATGTCTGAACTTGTAGATTTTTTTTTTTTTAAATAAGCATTGACTCGCAGTTCGTTCTCTGCACGCATCTGCTGGGTGTGAGGCTTGTCGCGGATACAGAATCGCTGATGCTGACTTCACCGGTGCTGGATGCTGATGACGGGCCGAGGCTCGGTAACATCTTCCTGTAACGTGGATGGAGCCCCGAGTCGGAGCAGCTGAAAGACGATAGATCAGTATCGAAAAGCAACAGGCCAGTCAAATCCGGTCTGAAAAAGCGGGGACCCGGAGAGTGATCGTGGCGGCGGCATGTTCTGAGCGGAGAGCCGACGAGCAGCGGCGGCTGGCGGGATGAAGGTTCCGAGGAGACCGAGGCACACGCTGCTCCTTCCCCGGATCTGCGTCGGTGGACTCGGTCTGCTTGCAGCTGCCTCGATCTTTCACTTTAATGATGTTACAGGTAGCCTACTCGAAGACAAATACATAAAACTTATTAGTCTGTCTCTAATCAGATATAGTAGCCTACATTATGTGGAGATTACTGGAGTCTGCACCACTAGTGAGTTTTTAATCAGTCACCAAAAAAATGCAGTAAAGTTAATAAAGGTGCTACTAAATGAAGTTACCCCAAACTTTTAAATTTAGTCAGAAAATAATGCACTTTTATGTTAATCCTTCTTTTTAGGCTCTGCTCTCCAAACTGTGTTTCGTGACATCTTATCAAAGAGAGAGCTCACCCAGCACAAAGAAGACAACCAGAATGGCAGTAATTCTAGATCTGGTGAGATATCTTGACCTTTTTTTTTTGTCTTTTAAAAACAGGATACTTAACTTGTGAGGGTGTTAAGCTATAGACTGAGGATTTTCTTAATGATCAACAGGCAGAGATTTGCGTATCCCTGCACTGTTTATATCCCCTGTAATGATCTTGATGATACCAGTTTGTATGTTGAAGCAAAGTGAAGGCATACTGTCTCATTTGTACTGTGTAATTCAAATCCATCCCCTTTTTGCATCGATCTACCCACTCCCAGGTCTACTTCATTCTTCATTTCTTAAAAACTCTGCACATCCAGACACAGTCAAGCCTTTGAGGGACCCTGTTGCTAGGAAACAGGATGCTGAATTTTGTGGTTGGATGTTGCATGGATCTGTAGCTGTTTAAAGTGCCTACCCTGTCGTAATGATCTACGGATGAACAGCCTCTGATCAACGTCTCTCTCATGGTTTGTGTAAGCTGGGATGGATTTGGCTAGTTTGAAAGACTCAGAGGGAAACAGTGACAGCAGCTTATAGGGTCATGCCAAGATGAAGACATTTTTGCCAAATATAGAAAATTCATTGAGCTACATTTATTCAGCAAGAAAAAAAGAAGCTTTTCCCCAAGTATCTACAGCCCATATTAACTCGAAGGCCCCAAAGTATCAAATTGCACTATTAAAAGCAACACTTTTTCCTTGACTATTTAGACAATGAGCAGGGTGTTCAAAGAAATCCATGTGACAGACTGTCATCGTATCCCAATATAATGAATCCATTCTTGCACATGTTGCATGGTTGCCTCTTACAGCACAATGTTGCTTCTTTGCAGGAAGAAATCCGCTTTGTTCACACTTGTGTTACTTAGATGTTGTTTCCACTCATCTTTGGCAAAGGTTTTATAAATCCTGACTCAGATCTAAATCAGAAAACTTTGTGGGGGAAGACAGTTGGGAGGCAACTTTCATCATTATTTTTTTGCCTGTCTCAAAATGTTTTTGTTTTTTTTATCGGAGGGAGCTGTGGTATTTGAGGTAAGATCAACGATCCGTGAGCACCTTAGGCGAAAGTGACTGCAGTGCTGAAGTCAGCCGAGTTGATCACATCTTTTGCTTTGCTTGCTTTTGACAAATTTTAGAAAGATATTTGAAAAGAATTCATTGCTACGGCTGGTATTAGGACACAGAGTAAAGGCCCATTTCTAAGAAGAAACATGGCTGTAGCACTGCTTCAACCTCAAGTAGTCTTGGCGCTTGTTGCCAAGGGATACTGAACATATATCCAAAGCAAAGACAAGGCACTTCCAGGTTCACGGTGCAGCTGCAAGTGGTGCTTTTTTGTCATTATTGATTAGTCTGGTTATCATTTTCCCACTGTTAATACATCAAAAAGCTCATCACACATTTCATTGATGTCATCAAAGGGCTTTTTTTGTCTGACCAGGAGTCCAATGGGCTTTTTAAACTAGCTTTTTAAAAGATCTCTGACACAATGTGTGGGGCTGTTTTAAAAGGACACAGGGCGACAGTGAAAGCGCGGTCATGTTTTACCACAGAAACAGCAACAAATCTCACAAGCTCAATCCAAGGATTTTATGGGAGTTTTGTTTGAAAATTATTTTAATATGATTTAATTTAAATCTGCTTTGTGGTTTCAGCTGTGCTTCAGTAACTCATCTCATTTCACTCATAATGAGTTTACACTCTGCCCATCTCTTCCACAGCTATCAATGAGTTTCCAGAGGACATCTTTACTGTGGATCAGAGGAGACAGGGAGCGGTGCTCCTTCATGTTCTCTGTGTGAGTATCAGCTCTGTTGTTGTTGTTGTTGTTTTTCCTTTCGCTAAACCTACAAACAAATGCCCAGTGGTAAGTAATGCTTATTCTGCTTTTAACAGGCTATCTACATGTTTCATGCGCTTGCCATAGTGTGTGATGTTTACTTTGTACCATCACTGGAAAAAGTATCAGAGGTAAGAACTGAAGAAAAATTGAATGTTGTTATAAATAATGTAAGATGTAAAGAAGTTTTTGTGACTACAGATTCAAAGTGGATCTTTTCCTTTCTTTAGCTGTTAGATTTCAATTAAGTAATGTGTTTGTATTTTATTTCCTAATCTTTATGTTTATTACTAGACTGTATTTTCCTAGTAAAGTCAAATCAGTTTTGTAGTGTGTTTTAACTACTTTCTGACGCCCCCTGCTGAAAACAGCTGGACTGAAACCAGTTTAAACTCCTCACTTCTGTCCACTAGAACCTTCAGCTCAGTCAGGATGTTGCTGGAGCAACCTTCATGGCAGCTGGGAGCTCCGCACCAGAGCTCTTCACGTCTTTGATTGGTCAGTATGATACTTAACTAATTATTCACTTGTATTCAAAGTATTTCTGTTCAGGAAAGTAAGAAATTATACCCAATGTTTCATATATGACCTTTATTCTTCCAGGTAAAATGTTTGAGACCCAATTTTCATTTACATTTTACCTGTAAAAATATAGGTTGTGTATATTCAACAATAGGTATATATATATTTATGTGAACGAGATATTGTCCTCAGTGTTTTGAACATTTCTGTGCTAGTTATTTATAGCTTATTGTAAGCTTTCATTCTCTGGTTTTAGGGGTGTTTATCACAAAGGGAGATGTTGGTGTGGGAACTATTGTGGGATCTGCTGTGTTTAACGTCCTCGTCATCATCGGCCTCTGCGGTATTTTCTCTGGACAGGTTTGTTTGTTTGTTCATTTATTTGCATGAAAACAACCTATTGGATTTGGCATCCTGATGATGTCCATCTGCAATCCCTTGGCAGGTAGGTGAAATGATAAATGTATGAATTAGCTACATAAACAAGATTCTGAATACAGGTATAACAGTCCTACAGTTGTAAGTGGTCAATACTAAAGATTTCGTCTCGTTGAAAGCCAATCTCAATGAAACATCTGAAACGTGGCCTGATCTTTGATGATTGGTGAGAACTCCATGTGGTTCTATGATTTCATGGAGTAGCGTTTTGATGTCCTATGAAATGAACAAATATGGACATTCGCCCAATAAAGGGTTAATGTGCCCCCCCTCTTTTTACCCTGCAGCCCATCTCTCTGAGCTGGTGGCCTCTGTTCCGTGATGCTGTTTTCTACATCCTCTCCGTATTGGTGCTTATTTTGGTAAGAAATCATTTCAATAAACAACAACAGCAGCTTTCCTGTTTGCCTTTTCTCAATGTTTGAATAGCTAGATATGAAAAGTCAAACGTTTCTATGACTAGTTCAGCATGACATCAGTGTTCGATACTTATTAACCAACAATAGGCCCAGTAGATGATCCTCAAAACAATCATGCACATAAAAAGTCAATTTCTTAGTTGCGCTAAACATATATTTTCATTTCATTTACAGGTGATCTATGATGAAAAAGTCCTGTGGTAAGACTGTAACTGACCGTCTTACATTAAATTTAGCAGCTTCTTATCTTTGGAAATTAGATCCACGATAACTGTCATCATGATGACAGTAAAGTTGCATGTTTCAGGTGGGAGACCATCATCCTGATCTCCATGTATGGAATCTATATCATCATCATGAAGTGAGTCTCTTTCTCTCACATTCCTGTCAGCTTGGTACCAAGATGACACAAGCTGCACACCCACTGATGGAACATTTTCTTTGTGTGTGTGTGTTGTGTAGGTTCAACAGATCCCTGTGCTGCCTGGTAGAGAGACATTGCAGCATGGACGGCCAGCCGTGCCTGAGCAGTCTGCGACGGACAACTGCTGTTGGAAATGTTGGCGACTGTGACAATGACATGGTGCCGCTGAAACCAGGTGCAGGAGCTCGAGTTTGTACGTTTGCATGTGTGCTTCCAAAACATCAAACGCTTCCCTCGGTTTCTGAGCAGCGCTCAGCAGACCTACTGACACAGTTTGGGTTGCCAATCAAAGCCATTTCTGTTCCCTCATGGATTTCATACAAATTAAAATGGAGCTAAATGCCCCTTATCGCACTCCATCTTTTCTCTCTCAGCTTTCAGTTTTAAAACCAGAATCTTCTTTTAACTCTTGTGCCCTGAAAACAGTTGCCCATTTTTTTTCCCTCTGTCCTCAGACTCGTGCACGGTGGCCGGTCAGGACTCAGCAGTTGTGATGGTGGATGAGCTCCTGAATCTGCACCCCCACCAGCTCACCTTCTCAGAGGCAAGCCTCCGCCTTCTCATCACCCCGCATTTTCCCCCTTACACTCGCCTGCGCATGGCAGGGCGCATAGTCATCAATGAGGTACACTGCACGTGCTCACAGCCATCATATAACACCAGGGCCCGGTTGTTCAAAAGATTTAATCCAGATAAAAGTTATCCGGATTTGGGAATCCCATTTTTTTCCATGGAGGATCACCTATTCATCTTATTTTATCCAGGTTGTTCAAAGCAATTTCGGATTGGATTACTCTGATCCAGATACAGACTTTTCAGGATTACCAAATTCAGATAAGAAGTGCTCAAAAGCGAACAAATATTCCAAAATGAAGAACAGACTAATATGGGCTCACTTTAAGATTTTATTTCAAAAGATAAACTCAAAACAAAAAATATGGATTTGTGCATTTTCTTTTAAACAGTCATCTAACCCATTAAAATGAAGTTATTTTTCCACACTTTCATAACTCGTATGTTCTGTAAATACAACAAATGGAAAATATCTGACAGAAAATTAAAGTACATTCAAATCAAATCAAACTTTATTTATACAGCACCTTTTCCTACATTGCGCATCTCAAAGTGCTTCACATCATAAAA
>JAOXYM010000007.1:19132630-19158004 GCA_028567055.1 Leptatherina wallacei | reverse complement strand
CAAATCAAACTTTATTTATATAGCACCTTTTCCTACATTGCGCATCTCAAAGTGCTTCACATCATAAAAACAACAATGACAAAACTCTCCGTTCCCAGTGGCACCAGCATTCTGAAGCTGATTGATTTCCAGTCTGGCTTTGGTTTGCTGTAGTTTAGCAAGAGTGATTTGTTCCTCTTCTAGAGGAATCTGGACTTCTGCCCCTTCAGTTTCTCTTATAAGAAGCAACTTGTAGGCATCATCATGTCTGGTCAGCAAAGGAAGCTTTGAACCTCTTTTCTGCGGCGCTGTGGAACTGACGGCTGGCTCTCCCAGTGAGGATCCACCTTCCTCCTCAACAACACGGCTCAGATCCAGAATAAATGTTTCCTCTTCTCTTGGAGGAACTGGTGGCCCTTCCTGTATAACCGTGGGCTCACCACCTCCTCCTTAAATCCACACATCTACGATGTTCATGGAGCACCTGAGCTCATTGAGGAGCTGGAAAATCCTCCTGCAATGCTTCAGGACGAGGGACTGACCAGGGCTGCCATAATAGTTAAACAAATTTAAACAATTGCATCTATGTCACTATATGAGGGAGTCATGAAAGTTAAATTTAGACCATCTTTGTTTGTTATTTGATTAAATTGAAGATTTTTTTTTATTATTTCTTTACTATTTGTTCACTTAACTGTACAAGTTCAACAGTTTAGATGCCGTCTGCTTTATCTCAATCTTTGTAAATGCTGAACAAACCAAATGCTAATTAAAACTGAATGTGTTTAAACACTGTATGATACAGATGTATTATTTGACCAGTTTTAAAGTTAGTTTTATTATATTTTGCTCCTGGAATCCACCCGTCTCCTGGGATCAGAATACAGTGGGCACGGAAAATATTCAGACCCCTTTAAATTTTTCACTCTGTTTCATTGCAGCCATTGAGTTCATTTTATTTCTCATTAATGTACACTCAGCACCCCATCTTGACAGGAAAAAAACAAATGTAGAAAATGTCGCAAATATTTTAAAAAAGAAACTGAAATATCACATTGTGATAAGTATTCAGACCCTTTTCTCAGTATTGAGTAGAAGCACCCTTTTCCCATCTCCCTATAGTGATCTTTTGGGTTCTTTTTTTACCTCTCACCAAGGCTCTTCCCCGAAGATTGCTCAGTTTGGCTGGACAGCCAGGTCTAGGAAGAGTTCTGGTCGTCCTAAACTTCTTCCATTTAAGGATTATGGAGGCCACTGTGCTCTTAGGAACCTTGAGAGCTGGAGAGCTGAAGAAATTCTTTTATAACCTTGGCCAGATCTGTGCCTTGCCACAATTCAGTCTCTGAGCTCCTTGGGTAGTTCCTTCATGATTCTCATTTGCTCTGACATGCGCTGTGAGCTGTAAGGTCTTATATAGACAGGTGTGTGCCTTTCCTAATCAAGTCCAGTCAGTATAATTATCCACAGTTGGACTCGAATGAAGGAGTAGAACCATCTCAAGGAGGATCAGAAGAAATGGACAGCATGTGTGTTAAATATGAGCGTCACAGCAAACGGTCTGAATACTTATGACCATGGGATATTTCAGTTTTTCTTTTTTCATAAATTTGCAAAAATTTCTACATTTCTGTTTTTTTCTGTCAAGATGGGGTGCTGAGTGTACATTAAGGGAGAAATAGAATTACCTTTTTTTTTTTTTTAGCAAATGGCTGCAATGAAACAAAGGCTGAAAAATTTAAAGGGGTCTGAATACTTTCCGTACCCATTGTAATCCAGCTTTTCTGGATCAAATG
Source organism: Leptatherina wallacei (assembly GCA_028567055.1). Lineage (NCBI taxonomy): Eukaryota > Metazoa > Chordata > Actinopteri > Atheriniformes > Atherinidae > Leptatherina > Leptatherina wallacei. The sequence goes on along the minus strand of JAOXYM010000007.1, from coordinate 19,156,232 downwards.
TATCTCGATCCTACCTAAAAGTTTTCAACAACCCAAGATGATGGTTTTATCCGGATAAAATGTGAGGTTGGATTACATAATCTAATCGGATTACGTAATCTGTTTTTTCTTTAGAACAACCCATTTTCAAGATTTGATCCAATCTGGATAACTTTTATCTGGATTTAATCTTTTAAACAACCGGGCCCAGGTTCCTCTGGTTGTTTGGCTATGTTGATGGGTATTTATTCACATGTGGGTGTACCACATTTTTGATATCTCCAAATAAATTTTCATATTTTGGTAATGTTAATGATTCATGATTATATTATGATTTAAGTTAGATAAAATAGTAGTTGAATACAATACACATCAGATTCAGACTGATTGGCCTTTTAATGACCAGTCTATATTATATATGTTTCTTTGACTGGGATATGAAAATTTCATTTAGTTTTAGCTAATTCTAACTCGTCACTATGTCAGTTTTCAGACCACAGTCATCCCTGGCCCCATGTCATGGTACCTGAAATAGGTTGCTGGAGTTTTATTGTGAATTTTGTGAGACAGGACGTTTTAGTTTGGGATTAGTACTCAGCAAAGACAAATACCCAAAGCCTGAACTATTGGAATTGGTATCAGATGAAAAAAAATTGGATTACTGCATCTGCAGCAAATACACACAGGTATATCAAACAACATCCTGTAATAAAACCACGGCTAAATCACAGACACAGAGCGCTTCCTAATGCATGATTTTATGGCCAACTCAATCTCCAAATATGCTTGCTCTTTCTGTCTGTTCTCCCGCATGCATGCTTTGCCATTGCCTGACGCAAATTAAGCTGCACCTGCCAATACCGTCCATGCTCTTGTTCGTGCCCCTGATCAGTCCTCACTGAGTTCCCTCTAGCAAATGTGAGGAATTGCTTGGCTGCATAATCACTCCTCCTGCTAGCTCTCATACTGTTAGCCACAATCAGATAAAGTCAATTTCATAAACCTGTAACATCGGTTCTCATGAAATTCTGCTTTTCTTCTCTTCTCATCTCTTTCTTCTCCCTTATTTCACTTGACTTCTCTCCCAACCCACAGAGGCAGAGGCTGATCCGGGCTCAGGTGAACCCAGAGGAGGGGGCGGCTTTGGAGGAGGAAGGTTTGGTGGGTGCAAGTGAAACTTTGGGGAGGGAGAACGGGACCGCGGCTGAGGGAAACAGACAACTGCTGGAGGGAGAGACAATTAAAGAAACAGGGGGAGAAGCAGGTGGGGGTGTGCAGCTGAAAGAGGAAGAGGAGGAGGAGGAGGATGAAGAACAAGTTGAAGAAGAGGAGGATGCTCCTTTCAAACCTTTTGTCCTGCCAGGTGAGTGAATAAGAGCTTGCAAACAGCTGGGGTGAGGTTATATGTGTATTATTTTGATGCTGTGAGGGAAGTTTGATATTCATCAGATTTAAATGCACAAACACGACTAAAATACTATATAAAATAGATAATGTCATATTTATCCAAAGCTGGTGACATAGTGTAATCTGTTGACCATCTGCAACATTTCTGCTGCAACTTTTTATTAAAAAAAGGAGTCAAGTTGGAAACCAAAGACTTCCTTTAAATGCTCTTTTGTCATTGTTGCTTCTGTACCAACCACAACCTCTTCCTGCTTCACCCTCTGTTAATATTTCACAGCTCAATAGATGGTTTTATAGCTGATGGAGCTAATTAAAAGGAGATGACACAGAGACTCACAGACACATTCAGGCCATGCCATGTGAATTATTTAGAACTTGAAATAAATCTCTAATGATGCCTGTGGAGAAACTGTTGCGCGCGTGTGTGTGTGTGTGTGTGTGATTTAAGTGTGTTTTGCGTGTTTCCTCAGCTAGTTGGTGTGTGCGACTGAAGTGGCTGTTCTCCTGGCCTTTGAGCTTCCTGCTTCACTGCTCCATCCCTGACTGTAACCAGCCACGGTGGGAGCGCTGGTACCTGCTCACCTTCCTCTCCTCTACACTCTGGATTGCCCTCTTTTCCTACCTCATGGTCTGGATGGTATGAAACCCACACCGGTGTAACAACTCTCATACATGCACAGGCTTGACATCACTTGTTAACATTTTTCTTTTCTCTACAAAGGTGACCATAATCAGCTACACACTTGGAATCCCAGATGTCATCATGGGCATCACTTTTCTGGCAGCTGGCACCAGTGTTCCTGACTGTATGGCCAGTCTCATCGTCGCCCGACAAGGTGTGTGAATGTTTGTGTATACGATACCTGTGGATGAGCATTTAAACTAAGTATATCTGACTTGGTATTTATTACACATTTTGGTTGGTTACTAAATTTGATTATCCACAAGCAGCAACGATCAGAGTTCAAGCAAATCCCAATCAAAGCATTTGTGGCTTCACTGCTGGCAAAAGAACATGACTGACAGAAGTTTCTAAAACTTAAATGTATTATCCCACACTATTAAAAATAAAACTTAAAAAAGTAAGGCAACCAGCTGTCAAGCATTTTTTTCTGAGTAAATGTAACAAAAATGTAACAAAAATAGTGTTGAGTCAGCCTACATTAAAAGTTTAAATCAAAATGGAAATATTAAATTGGACAAACTTGAGACTACTGTTCAGATTTACTCATGCAATCAAGATGAGACAAGTTGTGAACATAAGTTGCCTCAACTTTGGCCCTGCATCATTTCACATGCTGTGTGTTTGTTCGGGTGTTGAATGTTGCAGGAATGGGCGACATGGCTGTCTCCAACTCCATCGGCAGTAATATCTTTGACGTGCTGCTGGGCCTGGGCTTCCCTTGGGCACTCAGGACTTTGATAGTCAGCTATGGATCAGTGGTAACTCCAGCTGTTCTTTCTGCTTCATATCCTCAGGCATCTTGTCAGGGATGTGGTGCAACTATATTAGTTTGAGGAGCATCCAGTTAAGACACTTCCGCACTGTTTACTGGCACCTTTTGATGACTTACTGATAAAAATAATTAAAACAAATACAATATTAAATTTTGAAAGAAGGGCTAAGGAATCTGCTGCCCTCTCTGCCTCTCTTCTGTTATACTCTTTTAGGAGTTGGTATAGGCTAAAACTAGAGATAAGTTTGGATATACACTGAACATGATAGATTCATCAGATGGCTATGGACAGGACTTTGTAAATTATTTGACATTATTTTAAAGATATTTCTGTGATGAAAATTTTAATCCAAGCACTCAGCAGTGGTGTCCCAGTGTCACTATTTAGTATTCAGTTGCAAAACATCAGGACATGTTGTGCTAATGTTTAGTTTTCTCTGCTTTTAGGTGACGATCAACAGCAAAGGCCTGTTGTACTCAGTCATTTTGCTGTTGGCTTCGGTCACACTAACTGTGAGTAACTTTCCATCTTCTTGAATACTGTTCTAAAAAAAAAAGTATGCTGAGATTGTCTTATTGGTAAACAGATGTATATCAGGTGCCTGTTTGTCCTGTTTGTCCTCACATACAATTTTGTTCGTATTTTCCCATTACAGCCTGAGAGCCACTGATTTAGTTTTCTAAGATTTCTTGAGATTAAACCTCCTGCAGGAAATGAAGTTTGCCTTCTATTCAATTTTGGATTCAGACAGAACAAAGTACACGTGTCTCTGTCTGTCCATCCTCAGGTTTTGTGTGTCCATCTGAACCGCTGGAAGTTGGACCGCAGGCTGGGCTTCTGTCTCCTGCTGCTTTATTCCATCTTCCTTCTTTGCTCCGTCGGCTTTGAAAGGCTGTAGACGGCACACTCACTCCGCATACACACTGATGGGTGGCCTAACTTGTTTTTCACCTTCACTGCTGCCATCAGGTGTGTGCAGAGATCAATTTTGATTTCATTTCACAGGAGCTGTTCATGTTTAAGCAGCAGTACTGTGACAATAGATCTCTGTAAGCGACGTTGTTTACCTTTAACAAATGAGTATTTTAAATAGTTTTGTACCGAAGCACCTGCAGCCCAGATTTTGTGGAATCAGACCCAGACGTTAATGCACTGTGTCACAATCAATATATAAAGTGTTGCATTTGTATTCTGAGATGAAGAAAATTGTATGAAGAACCCCAAAGTGTGTTAGTTTGGTTAATACTTTATAACTGCCACAAATAACCCTCAATGACAAGATTATTATACATGTAAGTTTATGTAGTTGCTTCTTAGTTTTTGCACTTTTTCCATGTTTGATGTCACAGTTTTCACCACACCCTTGTGTTTGTAGCTGTAATCATCATAGCATGGCTGCTCAGCACGCTCCAGATAATTGCACTAAGCCACTGTTGTCCTGGCCTTGTACATAAAGCTGCCTCCCCCCTATCTTCCTAGCTTCTCAGCACTGAGGTGTTTTTGAATGTCTCTCTGAAGAGTCCTTGAGTATTTGTTCTTGGGGCATGAGTGCAATAAAACACTTTATTCTGTGAGATTCTTCTTCTCTACATGAAAATTCATTACCTCTGTTCTGATCCGTGTCAATGTCTGTTTAATTGAACTTTGATAAATGGTACAACAATCAAAGCATTGTGGAAGGGTTACATTAACATGTTATCCTTTAAAAAAAATTAATTTGCATTTGTACCAACTAATTAAACATACTATTTACACTCAAGTGATTTGTGAATCAGTTCGGTTCAATTAGGATAAAACCTTGAAGTTTGTGAAAAGATAAGATGCTTTTGTATCAACATGCTGCAGTTAATAGGCACATTCAGCATAAACCCAATTTAACCTTGTTCACTGCCAATTGCAGAACACAATTAGAAATTAAATCCTATAATGGTGAGCTCCCGAGACAATTTCATTATATCCTATAAAACTGACTCGATCCTGTCTGATTTCTTTGAAATATTTGGTTAAGACCGATCACTAAGCAGACCGCAGACTTGCTAATATGCTGGACCTCTACTGGACTCCAGCACCAGGGACAGCTCCATGGGACTGGGAAGCAGCTAGGCTAAATAAAATTTATAGTTTTTGCACTTACAGAAAAACATGGACAAATTTGTGAGAGTACTAATGGACAAACGATGAATCAACAGACTTTGCAACAACCAAAAAAAAGAGAAAAGACAAGACATATCTGGCCCTGGTCTGTGGTGGGTAATGAAGAGAGGCCACAGTGCATGAGCGTCTGACAGTATGAAGCCAAACATCTTACAAAGCCACTTGGGAACTTCTCATCCTAAACACAAAGAAAAGCTTGTTGATTACTTCAGAAATAAACTACTCAACTGTTGTAAATAATTGATTTAGTAAAGCAAGATCTGTCTTCTCAAATGCTCAACTCCCCTCATAAAGTATCCTGCAGAGTTTACTGGTCTAAAAGCCTCACACTAAAGCTGAGAAATTGTTATTTCCCTCCTCCACTGACATGGTTTTAACTGAATAGCAGCCTAAACACTGAAGTTTCCAGATTTTTTCCCTTCCAAACAATACTATTTCACTGTGAATTCCTTCACGTTTCATTTTAAGTATTGGGGTGCAGGTGGTAATGGTGGTGGAATGTATGGACTTGGCATTATTGTTGTCAATGAAAAGGGGGCCCTGCAGAAAAAGTCTTGACAAACACTGCATTAAATCAACACATCTAAAAAAAAAGGGGGTCGGTCAGCTGATAGTTAAGTAAAAAGACAAACTCTGTTACAGCTCAGGCTGGACGTTTTATGTTCTTTACAAATGGTCCCAAATCCACAAGATGCTCTGATCTTATTGCTCTAATAATCAATATGTTTTATATAAATAGGATGGGGTGTCATCTGTGCAAAACATTATTTTCTTACCAGCTTTAGCTAGTAAGCATTTTTGCAGCATTTCCTCTTCTACTTCTTTTCTGTTAACCCCCTGGTACCAGACAGGACATGGCAAATAAATATGTATTTTCTTCAGTTTCCCTTCAAAGTGCCTACATGGCATTGGAAAGCTGAGATTCCTGCTGTTTGAAAGATGTATACCATCCAGGCAACAATTAGAATTGTAGATACAGTAGACACTTATTTCAGGCCAGTCGCCAATGCAACTTATCTTTAAAGCCTCACTGTACTGCAGTAGCAGATGATACTGCAACAAAATGGGTCCCATTACATCAAGGGTCCAGTAAAATAATTGGTTCACAAGTGTTTTTTGTCCATAAAAACCTGATTTAGGGAAAAGTTGGAAGGATTGTAAATCCCTTTCCCATATTACATACTCATGGCTTAAACAAAGCTATCTGCAGAAATAGCAAGGAGTAAAAGGAAAAACCAGACACTCTAAGTATGTACCAGTATCTGATGACCAGCTCATTTAAAAAGAATACACAAATATATAGCATTTTGCTAATTGAACACTAATGATTATGAGGTTTATATATATATATATATATATATATATATATATATATATATATATCCCTTTAAAAAAAGAGCCAGGAATTATTTTGAGCCAGTAACAACAGAGACAATGTAAAGTGATTTTTATTTCAGTCGGGCTAAATCAGCTTCAATACCAAAGAAATGTAAAAAATAAAAATAGTACAACAAAGTACATCATTTTACAAATACTTATGATGGTCTGACATATCAGAATAAAGAAATGAATTCAAACATGTCACAGTCATAACAAAAATAGAAAGTCAATACAGTACATAGAATACATTAGGAGCTATATATTGAAGTGTTTGCTATACCATAGACTTTACAAAATTTTACTAGAAAAAACTCCCAATACCAATGGAATATCAGGTAATACAAAATGTAAAAAAAAGAAAAAGGAAAAAAAAAATTGTGATGCTAGTTTATGTGCGTTCATACAGGTGCAATCTGCATGCAAATCAGCCTCAGTGTGACAAATGATAAAAGCAGCTACAGTTTGTAGATGAGTATGTGGTGTAGACTTGACAGCAGCTGTTTATGCATGAACAGACAACACTGCAATACTATTTTTTTTTTTTTAAAGTTTGCAAAAACATCTTTGAGAAAATGATGCGACTTTGTAGTCACCTGTTTCATGTAGGCTTAAAGTGAGATAAAGTATGGAACCACAATCAGTTTCCCCAGAAAGTATGACGCTATTCACAACATCTCACTACATCTCAGGATGATGATGCTGAAAAACATCAAATGATGAACTCAGTCTGCAGTAAATGCTAACTCGTGTAGTGTTTGGAGCGACTAATGTGTTTGGATAGACTGAATAATGAAAGGCTGTTTTTTTTTCTTAAAAGAAGCAATGTTATAAGCTTTATGCTAACTTAACTTTACCACCTTCGTGCCACTAATTTAAAACAATCATGCTTAATGGTGCTTGTGATAAGCTCCCTGTGAGCTGAGTGAGGAGTCGCTGTGACGTGTCTCATATGATGGTTGACCTTGGCACTGGCTGGACGCCCCCTCAGGGAAACCTCTTTAAACACAGTAAACAGTAAACGCTCCAACAGATCAGACAACAGCACACAGACAAATGCCACTACAAAGCCCACTAGTAACCAGAGACAATAATTATAATAATTATAATAATATTCCTTGCCCGTGTATGTGTCCTTTTGTCACTTTCTGTGAGTAAAAATAGATAATTTGTCAGAGGAAAACCGTTGTCTTGACGGTCCACACTGTGTCTTCGAGTGTGAACGGGGTGCTGATAATTAGCTGTGATGCTAATCCATTTTTTCCTGGGAGCTCCCATGGAGACAGCAGTTACTATGGTTACTGCATGCGCTCGGCCTTTGTATGTGTGTAACAGTCCACAAGAAAGTGAGTCTATACTGTATTTGTACACAAAGTCACACGTTTGATAACAAGTCACAAGGACTTGGCAGGCAGATTGGTAGTGAGGGTTTGATCCCCGTGTCAACTCATCTGAGGTCTGTTTTACGTTTGAGCCCCACCCCCCACCCCCAAACCCACCAGCGCTGTAGTTAATAAAAGATCTGAAAAGCTGATGTGTGATCTGGCTCAGCTACATCTGGACAGAGCCTGGAGCTCCAAACTGAGAAGAGGTCTGACATTTTGGTTGGGGGTGGGGTCTTGGGGCTGAGGGTTGGGCGTCATGTTTGGATGTCACTCGGGGGCAGAGCTCTGGTTCTGCTGGTATATGGAGGCTTTGTCCTTTAGCAGAGCCAGGCACAGGTGGCAGCTCCAGCTCCCTGGTGGGCATAAAAACAGTGAGATGGGGAAGAAAATGGGTTTAGTTTTCAAGAGACAGGGGTTGTAAATTAGCCTCTGTTAGAACCCTCAATGCATGCCATTTACTTTATGATCCTATGAAGCAATGTTTTATGCATGTCTCGTAGAAGTAGAAATTCATTCTTTAATGCAGAACAGGCATTACACTGCGTTGTTGAATGTAAAAACTTTCAAGCAATTTCTTGATTTGCTCAATTTCTTTTTGCTTTGTTATTCAATTTGTCAAACAAAAAGCTATTCTCTAAGGAGACAAATTAAGAAACGGGATCAACAGGTGCAACTGCTCTATATTCTGCTTATCTACATGTCTGTCTCCTAAACAGACAGATTACTGAACCCAGCAAGTCTCCCAGGACTTCCACAGCTTTAACACAGAAAGGTTTAACATATACGAGTACATTTCTTTTCACGATATAAGGGACATTAATTGTCTTTGGTCTGTTAAAATCATAAGTCTTGCAAGAATAATCTGCACATAAACTTATTTTCTGTTAACTTTCCTTTTGCTTCTCTTTACATTTTTCCTGCAGCCTACCATTTTAGATGATCAAAGTCTGTTTCTCAGATCTCTGCCATAACTTCTTCATATTGGAAGATTCACCACAAACAAATGAGAAGCCATGCAGCTTTAGATCTGTCTTCTGTTTGTGTTATATTCAAACATTACTACTTCCAGAAAATAGATTTTTTTCAATGACATAAAGCAGACTTTTGCTATATTGAAGACTATATTCCTGTATTAACTGTGGTATCTTATGTATATCTTGGTCCATAGGTCCTTGTAATGAATATAACTGGAATTTGTGTTGCCTTACTGATGCAATTTTTCCTTCAAATTAATTTGTTAGCTTACTTTCGTCCAAGTGTCCATAAAATTCCCTTTTGTTTATGTCAGTTTTAAACAATTTGGCAATTCAGTTCATTTTGAATAATTATCCATACAATCCTGAGTTTAGTAAACACATATAAATATTCTTCACCCAATTTTCTAAGGAAGCTCTGAGTTTGCTTCAATCAATTTCAGGTTGTTTTCCTTCTAATGTAAGTGGAAACTCGTAAAGATGGATGGCGATATTCATTATTGGCTGCATCATCTCTATACAATTAAACACAACGGGTCCAATATTTTTTACAATATTAAATGATCTACACAGAATGAGTATTATACTGTCCCACAGGTCGGATTTTTCTTTTTAACTTTGGATTAAAATAGAGGGAGGACAACTGTCATAGCTTGAGAAGTATGTAGTTAATATAAAAATAAGTTGTGCCACAGTTTTAAATATACCTTTTTTTCCCTACTGTATCTGTACATATTACGTCTGTACATAACACATGCAAAATTTGAATTCAAGAAAATTACAACTTGACATGAAAATCCCACCTTTAATTGGGATAAAACTAATTGTTTTTTTTGTGTTGGGCACTATCCAAAGGTTTTGTATTAGTGTTTAAATGTATAAATAAATAATGGAAATATTAAGAGATCCAGGCTTATCATCATCCACTATGATGCCAAGACCGCTTGTTTTGGAAAGTTCTCCATGCACAGCTTGACTCTATAGAATACATTTACATCCAAAAGGTTACATGTCTCTATAAAGACTTCCATGAGCTCTCTCCACAAATGATTAGAGGACGAGGCAGCACATCAGACCAATTAGGTGGTTGCTGTTTTGCAGTTGACCTTTATAACAACATGCACAAGTCTTTGTAGTCAGTTAACCTCCACAGTAAAGCAGTAACTTACCCTCTGGTGGTTCAGTCATGGGTGGAGTTAGACAGTACATGTGGTAACCTCGGTCGCAGTCATCACAAAACAGAAGCTGGTCCTGCGAAAACAAAACATAATCAGTCTACTGAGGAGATGAATACATGTGGGAGCAGCTCCTTAATTCAAGGGAAGACAACTGGTATTCAGTCAACACTGTGTACTTGTGTTTTATTCTAAGATGTGAACTATCACTGTCCATGAGGTCAGGCTGCAATAAGCATTTATATGGAAGTAGTCTGGTGGAAGATGTTGTGGGTGCAGAATTAGCAAAATGTGGCTGCAGACCAATATCCAGGGCGAATCCTTTTAGCGCAATAATTAGCATATCCACTTTGTCTGTTGCTAATGCTTCTGCTTCCCAACCACATGAAAAGTGATCTCAAGAAGATTATAACTGACCTTCTCCAATGCCTACGAAAAAATTGCCAATGCTGATTACATTTTATTTATCAGTCCCAAATAAAGAACAAGCCTAATTATTAGACTACCACAACTTTAATAAATAATAGTTTAGAACTGGAAACTCCTTCACATGTATCCTGTTGGCAGTGTTTCCTGAGCTATTAATCCAAGAAGAACAAGTCACTAAAGCCTTTTCTCTAACAAGCAAAACATAAAAAACCACAACTTGTAAAACCCACAAGTGTAAAATTTGTAAATCCCATATTCCCAGTCTGTCCTGACAGGCTGGTGGAAAAATGATTTTCTCTGAATGTTAGCCATCATCTGTAAACTGTAATTCTGAGGCCAACAGAAAAAAACAATCATGACTCTTCGGCAACTCTTGTAGGTCAAATTAGATGAACCAAAGTTGTTTGTCAAATACAAAAGAAGTGATAAAAAAAGAGTTGGATACATATGATTTCAGTATAATTTTTTTTTAAAAATCTGATGGCTGCGAATGTAGTGTACAAATAAGAGAAGGTCATTGTTTACTCCAGGCAAAGAAGTGTGTGGTTTAGTTTTTTTAACTTGACATTTATTTCAGATCCAGACTATAAACTGCCATGATATGACTATTCAGGAAAGAACAGTTTGCTGAAAGCATCAAAAAGAGACCCACATCATTCTCTGAGGTGCCACAAACATTGCAGCACTTGCACTCGATGCATTGCCAGCGGTAGGTCTTCACTGCTGCCATCATTACTGGTGTGAACTGCAGACACGTCGGGTGGCCTACAGGAGGGAGGAAGAGATATATTTACATAAACATCACCAGAACAGCTGTGCCCGAATCCCCCCCTGTAACTGACCAATCATAGCATAGTAACTGTAACTAGGCACAGCAGATCTGATCTGGACGTTTTCCACATGATGTAAAAAGTGTAGATAAACTGCTATTATTTGAAAAAAATGTAAGCAAGTATGTCCAGATAACTACATGTTTAATTCCAGATCATTGACTATCTGCTGTATAAAACTGGTCCAGGATACAATAAAAGACAGTTTTACCCAATAGTGTAATAAATGTAATAAATATCCTACTCCTTGTCTTGTGAAACTCTTTAATAGTTGAAGTCAATCAACTCACATAGCTAGCACTAGATTAATTAGTTTTCTATAAGTGGTTGTATTTTCTTGATATGGTTAATTTTTGTGCTCAAGAGTGACCAACTATAAACAATCAGCTTTGATATACCTGTGTCTGAAATTAAATAGATTTTTTTCAAATATTAACCAAGATCTACTTCTGATAACACTGTAAACTGTAGTTTACAGTGGCTCAGTAAGCAGTTAATCAGAGGTATGTCTAGTTCCTACCTGAGCGTCCACAGTCTGAGCAAGATACCAGTTCCTCTGATTGGCCAGTCTTTTGGTTTAAGGTGGAGTCTCCCAGACAAAAGTCACAGTAATCGTTGGGCAAAGCGAGTCCGTTGGGACCTTTCTTGGTAGCTGAGCAGGAGAAAATAAAGAGAAGGTATTTAATGCACATTAGAACTGATTCATGACCCGATGCAGCAAATGGGTACACCAGCGTCAGATGATGCTTCACATCTTAACAGGTAAAGCTAGCAATAGATTCAGTTAAACACCTCCTTCTTCTTAAAACTGGAGAGTCGCTGTCTAATTGTAAACACAATTAGACAGTGACTACGATTTGCAAATTGAATATTTCAATTTTCCAAGTATAAACCAGTTTATGTCACTTCTGCCACGAACAAGATTTATTCATTCCAACTGACTGATCCCACCCCGAATCATGATCTGTACAAATGAATGACAACTCACAAAGCGCACCCGAATATGGAAACATGGTGTTGCGTGCACAAAAGAAAAAAAACAGCTATGCGATGGATATTTTGGGGAGAAATTTAAAAAAAGAAAAATAAAAGATGGATGATAATCTGAAAAAAATGCCAAAGGTCCCAACTTTAGACGCATGTTTCAGTCAGGAACATTCAGTACAATCCCCCAAAATCATGAAAAAAAAAAAAAAAAAAATTAAAAATCAAAAGGGCGAACAAAAACAGAAAAAAAGAATGAGAGAGAGAGAGAAATTTCCCTTGAACAAACACACACATGCTACATGGCATGCAAACAAATTCCCTCCCCTCTCTCTCTCTCTCCGCCTTTCTCTCAGCATTTGAGAGTGACTCACTCTTCTGTTCTTCAGGCTGGCGAGGAGTGGGTGGTGCCTCGATCTCTTCGCGGTCCTCGCCCTCCTCCTCTGCCAGGTGAGAGTGTGTATAGTGGTAGCTCAGGCCTGGACGGTTCTTGTAGCGTTTTCCACAGACTGATACACACACACACCGTCATACAAAAGTGTTATCGTGATAGAAGCTCATTCTAACTCCCTTCAAAAAAGGCCCAAGGTGGAAGTTAGCCATTCATCAACCCGAAACCAGCTTTTTATTTGGCTGTATTTTCACATGATTCATTTCTGGCGGACACGCAAGTAGCGAACTCATACACATTTGCACAGCGAGCTGAGGCCAACAGAAAGTTACAGCGCGCACACGGAGTATCATCCCAGAAAAAAGAATTACAAAAAAGAAAAAAAAAGAAAAAAGAAAAAGCACATCCAGAAGAGAAACTTCTCCAAAGTCTTTGTTGTAAACTTTAAGTCCAGTTGAGGTCTTTCAGATTACACCATGCATGGCAAAAGGCTCAGCTTTGACTTTCAGCGGGGGGGGCAAAGCAAAAGCCTCATTTGCTGACATGCATGACAAAGACAGGTATTAAAAGCAAGCTGCTACTCACTGTCGCAGGCGTAAGGTTTGTCTCGCTCCTCCAACGCTGCAGCTGCAGCCTCCGTTTTCTTCTTGCCATTCTTATCGCTGCGGCCCTAGATAACCAATTTAACATTTGACAAAAGTGGCACCACAGGATTAACAATTTACTTTGTTCTAATATTTTCAGTTTTAAAAACCTTGTGTCCGGAAGGAAATGCATTTATCACTTTTGGGAAGAGCATTTTAGTGAGCAACACTGACAGCAAACATAACTGTTATTTGTTTACAGGAGAATCCCAAAATGCACCTACACCTATGGCACCTATGTATTATAAGCAATGGAGAATTAAACTGCACCTTTTACCTGACAGTAACAGCAGCACAGCACACAAAAAAGACTATTTCACTGAATAGAAGATTTAACAGAAGTAACTCTGGCCCCAGCACTAAAACTCAACATGATCTCAAAACACTCAAAACTGCAGCATTTAATTCCATAGTTTTGCTTTTTTGGCATCTTGTAAGGAAATAGCTTCAAAGTAGTACTTCAGGCACTGACCTTAGACTTGCTCTTGCCTCGTCTCTTGGGGGTCTCATCTTCAAAGTCTTCATCATCCAGATCGTCCAAATAGTCATCGTGATCAAGGACTCTCTGCTGTAATAATCTGGATTAGTTCACAGTCTAAATTGTTTAAACTTTATAATCTATATTTGACATTTTATCTGCTACAGTCTAAGAACATGGATATCAAAAACCTGGTCACTACTACCTCTAATGTGAAAATTAAAGAGGCAAGCAGCAGAACAAATAATAATTTTGAGATCTAAAATATTTTTTAAAAGAGGCATACTGACCCTTTGACTTTTTCCAGCATCTTCATATTCTTAGCTCATACTACATACAGTCTACTGAGTAAACACTTATTTCTGGAGTGTGGCTGTGCAAAAATTACAAGTCAAAGAAGGGGAGATGTTTGTTATAATCCCATTGTTTGGCTTTATAATGGGACACATTTCACTTTTGTAAAACCTTATAAAAAAAAGTAAGCTTTGGTCTTTGAATAAAATCACTTCAGAGCGCTTGATCATTTTCTTTAAACTGCCTGGTGTTTTAGCAATGGTAGAATTTGTACTTTTAACATTAAACTATAATTTCATCATCAATGACACTGAATATCTGCTGTCTCCTTTTCCTGAAAACATTAGTTTTTTGTCAAATTTGAGCCTAACCTTGCGGATGCGCCCAGACGATGTGTGAGTAACCGTCGATGTCGCAGGAGGCTCGACGGTGGCCGGATCATCCTCAGGGCCCCGGATCTCTGACACGCCGCTCCTCCTTTCAAGGGGCTCCCCTTTCAGCAAAGCCTCCAGGCTACTTCCATCCACTGCTCCCAACGTATCACGCTTCAGACCCAACTCCAAGTCTGCTGCAAGTACCAAACAGAACAGAAATACATGCATTCACATGAAAACTAAATCAGATAAATAAACATTCAAACTGATCATCAACCAATCTAAAAAGATCTGTTGCCTATGCATAAAGATTAAAATCTATAGGTAAAGACTCCATCAGAATAAACAAATCCAAATCCTCAAAACTGTCTGTACAGGGAAAAGTTTTTTCAATGAAGGTGTTACCTGCTTTGAGAGGGGGAAAGGCCAAGCGGGGGTCCTCAGGTGGATGGGAACGCCGTTTCTTCCTCCAACGACGAGCTGGGTAAGAGTACAGCTGCCCTGGTGCTAAACCTGATGTGACACAGAGGTGTAAAAGTTGTGGTAAAAAACAAACAAACAAAAAAAACACAGGAGGTGAGGTTTTGTTGATAAAAAAATCATTAAAATTTTAATTTGCTGAGCTTTATTAAAATGGTACCAATACTTGATTATATCATCAAACCATAGCAGAACTAAAAGTCAGATTATGACCATGCTATATACCTGCACTCCGATGTCTTTTCTCCATCCAGATGTAACAGTTTGACTGTGCGACACCAGTTTGAGAGTCCAGAAAAGGCATGAGGATGCTGCGCTCAGCACAGAGACGAGCATTGTAACTATGACACTGCTCCATGGCATCTCTGTAATACTGCTCTCCCAGCCTAAAATGTAAAGGCAGAACACTGACAGGTCAAATAACACAGCCTAGGATAGTTTGCATCTAATCATCACAGAACAAATATTGAAAAGATAAAATGCTAAAAACTTTTAAAACTTACACTGTAGTAATAGAATATAGCACTTTGCATAGCCTTTTATTCTGGCGACTAACAACATTAACTCTCCATTTAAATCCTAACATACAAGATACATTTTTGGTGTTGTAAAAAGTTCTTGGAAACGTTTTATTTAATATACAAAGCAGCTGTCATGTTGGTTTTCAAAAAAGGAAAATATTGTATACTCTAGAATTAACTCCTGGCCCTGTTAATAAGTCTCTTACTGATTTTTATGAGGCTCTCAATTGTATCTTTTTTCTTTCTTTCTTTCGACCTAGACATGTATGATATGGAACATTGACCTTTTAAAGAATGAGCCGCTAACTGTTTGATGATCATTATACTACTTACTGGCAACTCTGTTGTATTATCTATTTTCTGAAAGACTGCACTCTTCTGTCTCTCTTTATTTCATAAATGTCTCCCGTTATAACATCATAATTGCAAGAGTTTATGTGCTTTCTTCGACGTTGCTTAAAAATCAATAATTATGAGTAAATGCCTTCTTCATTCATTCAATATTTACGCTCAAAGCATTTTGCAACATTTGGTGTATCACACTTTTGACTGAGTCTGATTTTATGTTCATTGTATTATCTATTCGCAGGACACACATTACGATGCATTGTGTCACGATAAAAGACAACATTAACAGTAACGATGGAGGGCTGTCAGAACAAAAGGTTGATTGTTAGCAACAAAGCGCCCGCCAAACTGATAGTTCACTGTAGCATTAACGCGCCTCTTCATTCACAAGCGGCTGACTAAATCAGTTTACTGATATTGTTTGCAACACCATAGTAAACACACCCACAAGTTACAGAGTTAGACATAAATAGTGGCCTCATAGTGAGCTCGACTCATTTCTAAGTACCCATAGCTAACAAGCTAACATTAGCACAAAGATAACGTAATTCTCTTGGGAGAATTATTGTATTCCAGAATAAGGATGAGATATGTTGAGGTTTCTCAGCAATTCATTGAAGGCATACACAAACAACAGCACAAGCACATCCGTGCAGCAGCTCGTTTCACTCTTATAATAAAAAAAAGGTAAACTTACACTTTCACAACACTGTCGACGGCCGCCGCCATATTTGCTTATTGCGGTGTAATAAGTGTAATTGCGCATGCGCACAGACGTTGGCGACAATAATGCCTCACTGCGAGAAACAAGACGTGAGCGTTTCACAGCAAACACTTCCAACATTTACAGTCTGTATTAACACATGTAACCTCATAAAAATAAGTAAAGATTGGGAGAAAGAATAAGTCAGGAAGACAAGTTTCAGATGAGTATTGATGGATGTAGCAAAAAATGTAATTTAAAGTTCATAATATTGAATTTTCTCTTACTGTGTTGTGGCCCGTGAAACCAGTATTAAATGCCACTGCAGTATTCAGTTTGGGTGACACTTGTGAGGATATGGAGATGCTGAATATTAAGTAAAGAAATAAAACAGGCATATTACAGCTAAACAATGAAGGAATATAACGTACAAAAGGTGCAAAAAATACAATGAATATTTGGAGATATTTGAATTAAAGGATCTGAAAACAGGCAACTTGAAGGACGGTCAGTACGGTCCCAGTCACAATAATGATTTAACATGATTATGTCGGATTACACGAATGTAAATGCTGCGGAGTTGTTTGTATTTGTTGGCATATTTGTGGTTAGGTGAGGGGAGGGCATGAAAGACAAAAAGACAGCAGTGGATGGGTAAAGACGGTAAAGACAGAGGGAGGCGGTAATGCAACCGATAAACCCCAAAGAAGAAGAAAAGGAAAGAAGGAGGAAGAAGGGAAGGTAGCGCATGTACTAGCAGCAGAATGCTTGTCATCTGCCATAAGTAGCTGTTCACTGATGTTATCTTCGCCGGCGTAAGGTATAAGTTGTGAATCACATTTTATTCCGCTAAATGAATATGAAGACGTACTGAAACGAACTGTGGGAAAGTCGGTGCTTGTGGAGGCGAAGCTAGCTGCTAACTCGTTTAGCTGTAACGATAACGTCTGCCGTCAAGGTCCGTTATTGTGATAATAACTTGTGTAAACATTGTAAAATAAGCCTTCGTTTGCTTTTGTAGTGCTACAATTACACCAGAAAACTGTGTATAAATGTTTTCTGAGATGGCTGGAGTCTTGTTTTTTTTTAAATCATGTGAATGAAATATGAAATGGGAAGTTTCATATTGTGTTCCTTAGCACCGCAGTCACCAGCCGGTACAACTGCTACACCTGGCACTGCAAGGAGAATTAAGAAAAGAGACCAAAAGCTGGCGTTTAACCTTAATGCAATTATTAAATAACTCAAGGTAGTATTTTTTTTATTTCTTTTTTTTAGAGGGGTGTTACTGTCATGAGTATGAAAATATCGGCGTGCATCCAGCTGAAGACCAGTCTTGTACATTCTTTATTTAGATTGGGGGTGGGGAACCCTGATGCTCGAGTGCCGCATTCCTGCAAGTTTTCCATGCATCCTTGGTCCAACACACTTGATTCAAATCTAATGGATCCAACAGCATATCAAAGTGGCTCATTAATTTGAATGAGGTGTGTTGGAGCAGGGATGCATGGAAAACTTGCAGGATGAGGGCCAAGGTTCCCCACCATTGATTTAGATTATCCATTTTATTTAAAAGACATTGAAGATTTTAAGTCCTTTGTTAGATTAGATAAGTTTACTGGCTTAGTAACTAATAAATTTACATCTGTCTTTACATCTTCATCAGCTGATTAGAACCACCACAGAAATGGAGGCAGCAGCAGCAGAGGGTGGTCTGGATGGTCAGGGGGCAGCGGCAGCAGAGTCAAGTCTTCCTGGATACAGAGTGACTTCTGCAAAGCCAGTTTGGGTTTTGCTGGAAGAAGCAGTGCAACTAAAGACAGAAGGGAATGCTTTTTATAGGGAGAAGAACATTCGCTCAGCCATCGGTCGTTATCATCGTGCTCTGCTGGTACTTCGAAGCCTCGACTCTGATGTGCTGGCATCTGTGAAAGGCTTTGGACCTGAGAAACCTTCTCTCACATCGGAACAGGAGACATTACTCAGAAACACACAAGTGGACTGCTACAATAACCTTGCTGGTAGTTGACACTTCTGACCATTACTTTTCATTCAAGTTCAAGTGGGAATACTGTTGAATTACTCAAATACATCTTGTGTTTTGCTATATGGTCTTCAACTTAAACTTTAGTTTAGTCATTACATAAACATACAGTGGGACAGTTATATATTTGTGTATGAATCATGTATGCATATGTCTGTTTCAGCCTGTTTGCTACAGAGACAGAGTGTTGATTATGCTCGTGTGCTGCAGTACAGTCTGCGAGTGTTGCAGTGGCGACCTGGTAACATCAAAGCACTGTACAGGGCCGGAGTAGCCACTCTGGAGATCGGGGATGCACAAACAGCCAAACAGTACCTTACACAGGCCAGCAGAGAACAACCTAATGGTAAGAAGAGAGCCAAAACACCTGATATTCACAACAAGTTAAAGCAGGTGTCGTTTAGTCGGGGCATGTTGCAAAACCAGCATGTCACTTGCTTCAACACTGTCAGCATCTAAGCAGGATTTGTTCAGCTACAGCACTGTTTACTTAAAGCATATTTGGTGAATTCAATACTTTATACAAATATGAAGCAGTTATATGTGTGACTTGTTGAAAAATGAAGTGCTCAAATTAAATTTGATGACAGCAAATGTGACTTAGTTTGGATTCACTAAACAATATTAGACTCTCACAAAATGCTATGCAGTATTTCATGTGATTCTAGTCTGGCCTTGTCCTGAATGTTTAAGTGTTAATGTGATATTTATACCTTTCAAAAACAAAACTTAAAAAAAAAAATTCTTTCACAGATGCCAATGTTAGGAAGCATCTGCAGAGGGCAGAAGAGAAACTAAATCAGGAGCTGCAAAAAGAGAAAGCCATGTATCAAGGCATGTTTTCCTCCAGCCTGAAGGACAGCACTGAAGATGGGATTAACCAAACCAACAAAGCTGATGACGGAGTTTAGACAAACCGCTCAGTAAGCCAAATAAAACCTCAACCTGCGACAGATTGTACAGCTTCAGCAGAACATTTACTCATTCACTTGAAAATGTTACTCTGTCACCTTTATGAGCTTGAGGTGGGCCTAATAAAATAAGGACTGTACACTATACAGACTGATTCAAAGCAGTCGGTGGGACAGTAAATTTGTTGCTGCTGAAAATAGAAAGGTGGAGACAGAAGAGTTAGTTTCCTAGCAACGCTGAAATGAACGCAAGTCCAATATCCTATGCTTGTGAACACTGAAGAGACTCTTGATGCACTACTCAAATGCCTCTGTGATTGCAATTGTCTGTTCAGTGATGTTGATTTAGATTTTTCTGAGTCCAAGTAAAATATTTTTTAAATAATTCCCAGTTTCAGATTTCTTTTTGCCAGACTTATGGTGTTAAGTGTTATGTATGTATTTCAGGCACATGACAAGGTTAGTTATGTCATTTTTTTATTAGTCATAAGCCAGAAATTAATTTCATACAGCTCATCTTTATTTTAATAGTTTGATATTATTTCAAAATCCTGAGCAAAAGAACAAGTTAAAGAGTATTTGCTTGGTTTTGGTCATTATCTGGCCAATGATTGTACTCCAGTGGCATTATTGCCCATAGTCAAAGAGGAATGTCACATTCTCACAATAGATATAATCACTTAACAAGTCACAGAGCAGCATGCAGTGGGGAAGTATGCATACACATCCATACTAGTTACAGGAGAATTTGACCAGTAATCCAGAGAAGCTTCTCATAGCCACAAATTCAGTACCTTTTAAAATTAAGCTTCTTTTTTTTTTTGCTGTCACAAAAACATCCCAGAGTAGTTGTGTTTGGCTATTACATCCTGGAAACAACATTCACACTAATAAAAACACTTATGGAGGAACATTTTTAAAATGTCTGTAGTTATTGTCAACTCCTTTAAAAAGAATTATTTGCAGATAAATGCATTGGTCAAATATTCTTTCACTTAAATTTCTCTTAGCAGTGCTGCAATCCCTTACACCTTTGACCTATGGTTTATAAAAACCACTGAGCTTTAATCTCCATTTACGCTGCAGAATGTTGGGGGGGAATTTTGGGTGTCATATTTTTAAATTGAGGATAAAAAGAAGTGGATATGTATTTAAAATTCACAAAAACATTACTTGAATGGTTGCCTTAAACAATGACCAAAATTAATGGCAAGTTTTACAGACTCTGTGCCTGAGAGGAGCTTCCATTGTGTTGGTGATGTATAAAATGACTGGCAGATTAGAGAACCAGTGTTCCTTTCTAATAAAGTCAAAAAACTTTCAAGATTGAAAGAAAAGAAATGATGGCACTTTCATATACATCGGATATAATATTAAGCTCAACAGGTATTTTCAATATATCATAGATGCATCTACTGCAATCATAATCTACTGTCCAAATGTCACTTTTTTGAAGGCTTTCGTTTAAGACTCAGAGACCTCATTGAGCCAAACACTCTCCTCCCCAAATCCCTCAGAGATCGAGAGCGCTGGAGTCTCATCCGCGGAGGAGGAGAAGGAGAAAATGAAGGGGAGGACAGAGGGGATAGTGATTGGCAGCTGCCCTCGAGACTCTGAGAACGAGAGAGGTTAAAGAGGCTGGCGGTGGAGGACAGCCGTTTGTCCTCTTCCTTTGCTCTCAGTAATCTGACCCCTTCATTTTTGCTGATCCCCATGCCACCTTGCCCCACGTCTAAGGAGGAGACCCAGGGTGCCCGCCTTGTGGGCTCCTCACTGTAATTACGGGGTACAAGCAAGCCCTGGGACTCACTTCTGAACAGAGCCCTCCTAGAAAGTCTGAGGCTGGAGCTGCGTCTCTCTCCATCTTCTTTCCCCCTCTTCCTTGAAAAGATGGGGGAGTTATCTACTTTTGGCTTCTTGTCCCCACTACTGGATGAAGTCTTCACCCTTTGGTACTCCCTCCTCCAGCTTCCAACGCTGTTCCTCCTCCAGCCATAACCATACTCCGCTCTGTCCTTCTCCTCCTTTTCGCTTTCAGACTCTTTGCCCCAGAGGCGTCCGTCAAAGCCCCTCCAGAGTTTGCTGGAGGACCTCCTGGGTGTATGGGCCGCTGATCTTGCCTTCTCCTCTTCCTCGGCCCAAACTAAGCTGTAGTCCTCTCTCTTCGCATAGCTGCTAACAGTGGCTGCCCTCACCAGCTTATGAGAGGAGTGCTTCCCTCTGTAGAGCCCTTCTCCCTCCATCTTCTTCCATCTTGCACCATCACTTCCTCCCCCACTCTGCCGAAGTGATCCTCCTCTTGGTTGAATCCCTCCATGCTCCAAGGGGGAGGTCCTGGTGTTGCTGTGGGGCAAGGAGCATTGGAAGGGTGAATCCCGTCGGAAAACCGAGAGAGGGGTAGCACCCAGAGGGGATGGCTGGAGAGGACGTGGAGGGGAGTGAGTTCTAGGGGTGGGATGTGAGGCAGGGGAGGAGGCAGTGGAGGAGGGAAGTTCAGATGGGGAAGGGATGTGCTGGTAGTGGTAATGTGAAGAGTAGTGGGGAGATGGAATATGTTTAGACTGGTAAGGGTGTATAGGGCTGCTGGAGTGTGAAAGAGGAGGGGTAAGGCTGGTCTGAGACTGTGGAGAATGGGTGACACTGAGGGAGAGCTGTATCGGTCTCTGAGGATTCACTTCTGACAGTCTGGCATAGTCGTGTGACTGATCTTTCGGGGTTGTTAGGTGAGTTTTACCGTGGCCCCTCACCTCGCCTGTAGAATGGGTTTGGAAACAGTCGATATCCAGCTCTACACCTTGCTCCATCAGTCCTACCACAACAGCCCTTGAAAGCCCAGAGATGCGAGAGATCTCCTCCACCATGGGGGAGTCTTCACTTAGTTTGGAACTAGAACTAGATTCTTGGATTAAGCTGCTGCGCTGAGACCCAGGAGCTGATCCAGGGTTTGTACCAAACACTGATTGCCCAGTCTCAGGTGGGGCTCCATAGCTCCAGTCTAATGAGCGACAGAAGGCTGAAGACCCAAATGCAGAACTGGCTCCAGAACCAGAGGGGACTTCCAGGGAACTGCGGTGGCTCAGGCTGCTAGGACAGGTTGAAATCCGTGAGCGAGATCTCAGTGCTGGGGTAGGTGTTGAAGAAGAAAATGAAATAGCAGAGGGGGTTGTAGAAATTTCACCTTTTAGAGCTCCACAACTCCCATTTTTGGGATTGTCTACCAGCCTGCCGCTGGAGTTCAGACCAGGAGTCAGGTTCAAGTTGAGGTTGAAATGCAGATTTATGTTCAAGTCCTCACCGGTTGCTGATGGAAGGTTACCCAGGTTAATTGAATTTCTGGGGCCTTTTTTCCCTGTTGTACTGAGGCTGACTCTAGCTGAGTTCCCCAGCAGAGACTTACAGGGTGTGATGCTGCCCCCCGGCACAGTGGAGTGTGTATTGCGGCTCTCAAAGGCAGACAGGGACTGGGTGGAGCCATAACTTTTGCCAGGGGTACAAAGACCTCTGTGTGTTACTGGACCAGGGGTGGCAGCTGATGTGTGATCAAAGGTGGAGGAAGTTACCTGGGTGTGGTACTGGCGAGCCAGCCGTGATATGTACTGCTCCAAATGAGTGAGAGAGGCCAGTGGGGGAGGCTGCTGAGGCTGGAGAGGCACAGCTGTGTCTGTGTTTGGCTCTGCTGGTTCATCATGCTGGGATCCCTCAGGGTTTGTAGAGGTTGATTGCTCCTGGTTTGGGGAGGTGAAGAGGGGACTCTGGAGGGCAACAGCATGCAGTGGGCTTGGGTAAGAATACACCTCTTTGGTCCGACGGGACACCAGGTCAGTGCAGTAGCGGGGGTCTAGCTGGGGCTTTGAATGGAAGGAGGAGGGGGAGGAAGTGGGGTTAAAAAGCAGGATGATAGAGGAAATCAGGGAGTCACCAAGTCCTGAGCACAGATCGGACAGAAAGCTCAGACCAGTGGCATCACGGTCATTTGAGACTGTAGGAGACAAGAGAAGAAAAACATGAAGTTAAAGGGACAGTGTGCAACTAATTTGGCTATATTTGCAAAAATCAAGTATCACTTTCATAAATACGTATTTGATCTTAGTCTAATCACAATCGTATCCAAATGAAAGTGTTCTCGTAGCTTAGAATGAGTTATTTATAAATACATAGATGGCGGCGTACACAACTGAAAGCTGTCATGTTGCATCGCCATCTTTGAATTCAGTAGCCAGAAACGGGACAAACTTGTTAGCCCTACGCGTTTTAGCTGTGAA
>JAOXYM010000007.1:19093941-19132530 GCA_028567055.1 Leptatherina wallacei | reverse complement strand
GTGCTGACAGGTTCACTAACCCTGCTTTTACTGCCTCTACCTCTCCCTCCTCGTCTTCGTCTCCCTCTCACTTCATCTGATCATCTGAGTCTACAGGTCACAAAAAACTATTTCACATGACAACATGAGCTATTAGCAGTAGCTTGGTACCAAATACTGGGAGGGCATGCTTGTAACTTATCGGCATCAATAAGGATACAAAATCATTTCGTTCTGTGCCTCATCACCTGATGGGACACTCCTACTTGTGCAAGATGTTGACGTTTTCACATTTGTGACTCTCCAGGGCTTCGGTAGTGGTAATAACGCGCATAAACGGCGAGGCGCCAGAGGGCACAGATCTGTTGTTTGGATTAATTTAGCGCACCACTAGATGGGAGTAATTATTACACACTGGAGCTTTAATTTAAGGTTATTTGTATAGAATCTTTGTCATACAGGTTATAGTCCAGTCATAAGTAGATAACTACGCTACTTTTTGGGACACAGCTTCTCATTCAAGAGGCTTCTTTAGTATTAACTGACTAGTGAGAAGTTTCACATGTTTATTTAAGGCAAGGTGAGTTTATTTGTATAGCACATTTCATGCACAAGACAATTCAAAGTGTTTTACATAAAATATAATCAAAAACAAGAGAAAGGGTTAGGGTAAAGACCTCACAGCTGTACTAATGTGGTCCACCTGTTGGTCTTTACTCACCTGTTTTGAAATACTGCTTTATTTTGCATCTAGATAAACTGTAAGAGCTTCAGTCCCATTTGTAATTACTTTGAACCAACTTCACTTGATGGGTCTTAACCAGCCTCAGCCATGACCTGAAAGTTGGACACTGAAAAACATGGATGGACTTAGAATTTATTTCCATTGTTTGCAGCCAGCTCACCTGAAACTGGTGTCCCTTCTGTTGGTTCAACATCTTCCGGGCTGTTCTCAGGTGCGGGCTGCTGTAGCTGCACCGCACCCTCTGACCACAGGATGTCAGTGTTTTCAGCACACATTGGAACCTGTTCCCACAACTTCAGAGGTCTGACAGGCGGCGTCGGTCCTCCGGGGGCAGCATCGCTGGACACAGAGTAGCAGGAGTCCGACAGAGAGCTCCCGCTTACTGAATAGAAACCTTGACAAAGAAAACAGAAATACAGTTTTGATATGCAAACAATTAGAAAATTCTCTGTAGTGTTCTTAATAATGTAGGCTGGGAACAAAAACACTTAAATGGTTTTACATCATCTATGTCAGCAGCTCCGAAGGGAGGTATTAATGTCTTAGATAGAAGAGCCAGTAACAGAAGTTAGAGTCAAAACATCACCTACAGAATCTCAAATTTCATTAAAATTCCAGGAAAAGGGTGTCACAGTACAGTGTTCATTATTTGACAAGTGTCAAATACAACTGCTGTAAAAACTGTGACGTATTAGTAAAACTAACATTTTGATAAAAAGGAAACTCAAAAGAATAATTTAAAAACAAACTATATATCAGCACAAAGCAAAGAAATAAGGTTTATAAAGGCCCAGAGAGGAGATACTGAATAAGGTTTGACAAGAAATGCAGCAGCGTTGACAGCAAGAAGGCAGCTTAATGAGTCAGGGCCAAGTCATCTAGAGTTCAAGTAAATAGAAGTAAATAGTGCATGGTTAATGTTTAATGAGAAATTGCTGAAGGTAAACTGGAGCTATATCAGAAGGTGAGAAAGCGTTGGTCATTGTTCAAGTAGGTGCTGTTATCAAACGTTATCTATCGTTTCGAGCACTTATGAGGAATGTTTACCTGAACTAGGTCTAGAGTCACTATCCAGGTGGACCATACCACCCGGGTCCGGGGTTGGAGGAGAGATCAGGTCAGACGGGGCGTCCCAGGACAGGGTAGACCACCTTGAGTTACTCCCCCTGCCAGATGACGAGTGGACCGTGGCATCCCCCGAGTTACTGCCACAGTCCTCTGGACTGCTCTGACAGGGCAACACTATCGTATCTGAAGGAGAGCCAGTCTGAAAAAAATAGATCTATGAGATCAATATCTAGATTTTTTGGACAATCTATTTAAAATCACAATTGCAATAATGTACACATCTGCACATTAAAGGAAGTGATCAAAAAGCCAGTGGCTAGTTGGACAGGATGAATACAGAATATCTAATCAGGCATATTTCACATATGAATAAAACATGTTGGCTCTAATCTCTTGGACAGAAAGCTTTAGCAGTTCCATTGATTTAATGTCGGCTGACATATGGAGGCCAGTTTACTGAAACAAGCATCAATAAGAAGGAAATGTTCTGATTTAGTGTAAATTTACTGAACTGCATGTTTACATTGTGTTATTTATCTGCGCTTTAGTGGAGGGGCAGATAAATGATCAGCTAGGAAAAGTAAAACTACCGTCTCAGATAATACTATATACAGTGCAGCATCTCATAAGATCAATACTGATGCAGCAGAACTCCAACTAGGCTGTTTTATTGTTATCGCAATCACTGGACTGTTGGGCAGAAAAGTGAAGGTAAGACTACAGATATATAATAAACTAGGATGAATGTCTTTAGCTCCAGTAATTCCACTGCTCTTAATCCTCTACATGTCTTTGTAAGGTTGCTGCTGTTAAAAGACATGTGTCCATAGTATCACCGCTCTAACGACACAATGCTCCACCAGAACCGTCGTGAATGAGGACCCACATACAAGAATTACAATCGACAAGTTAGCAAAGTGCCTCCATTTCCCAGATTAGTAACAGCTCAGCGAAATAGCCCCCACCTCTTCCAGTTATCCTCCAAATCCCCCACCTATCCATCCCTCCAGGACCCCAGCCAGGAGCCCCGGCATTAGTCTGATCGAGCCCAGACAACAGGAACACTGTGAGTGGTGCTGATCAATCCTCTTGTTACTGAGGAAACAATACAGGTAGTGACTCACTGCTGGGGTGACAGGAGAGAGAGAGGGGGGGGGGTCCAGAGGATAATGGGAGAGGACAGATGACGCAACAAAGAGCAGCCAGAGTGGCATAAGGGAAGGGGGCTGAGGAGGAGGAGGAGGAGGTAGGGAAGGAAGGAAAGGGAAAAGTGGGGGAAAGAATTTCAGACTTTGACCCGTCTTCTGTTTATCTCTCCTCTTCCCCTCCATTCTGTGAGAACCTGTCCCTTGTTTTTTTCCCCTGTGAATCTACAGTGAGTCGAAGCTGAGTGGGTGACCAAAACGAGTGTGAGGGACAAAAAGAGAGAGAAAAAAAGGCAAATAACCGAGTGAGTCACTGAGTGAGTGAAGGCAGTGAAGGGAGGTTGAGCTGGGGAGTGAGTGAACGGTTGCCGGGTGAGAGAGAAGGGCATCTTGGACGACCCCCACCTCCCCCACGCTCCCCTTGACAAATAATCCCCCCCCTACACCCACTTCTATAATATCCTTTTGAGCCTGCCGCCCCCTACTCACCATAGCTACAGCTCCCTAACTCTTGCTCGCTTCTCCTCCCACACAGACTCGCAACAGCACAACAGGCCTGGCGAAATATTTAACTCAGCCTGATCACAAACACAGTTCAATCTACATGTGACTTTCTAACATATAACATATCTCTTCATTTTTAAGAGCTTTGACTAGAGTTTTCTCATTGTTTTTATCTGAAGACTTGAAATAACTCCTTTAAAAGCTTTAGAAATCTATCACCATACTGTCCCTCAACACAAATTGCTTTGCACATAACAGAATATAATGTTACACAGTGAACAGAGCATGATCAAATCATAGGAGGGTGGAGGTCTACTCAGAGCTCGGTAATATGATATTCCTCCATGTGAGGGAGGATTGCAGCCCCCTTTGGAGTAATGTGCAGAAAATGTATGGGTCGATTGGATAATAATGCTACAGTGATCCCAGCTGCACAAGCAATTTATCTCTTAATAGGTGCATGACGTCATTAGCAAGACAAATTGAAGCAGGTGGCATGTTGAAGCATAATAATGTGGTCAGTCAGCGCAGGACGGAGCGAGGGTTCAGTGAGAAGTTAGTTGGAAACGGCATTATTATTTATTGTTTCATGCATTATTAATGTAGAACTGAAATTTACAGACAGCCCACGCTGTGCATCTTCATCTCTGCTGAGGAGAACGATGAGCTCCAGCTTCCCTCAAACATTAAGGTGGATGCTGCACAGGAGATCATACAAGTATCAATGTTACAGACTTTTTCTGTGAGTTCAGAGAGACCCTGAGGCAGAAAAAGACACAAAAGCTGTCTCACTCTTCAAGTCAGGGTAATGAGTCTCCATGTAAAGTGATGCTTTCTGATTTCACGACAAGCCGCCTTCAGTAGGAGAACACACAGGACATTGCTTATAAAGGCTGTTTTTGACAATTTTCTTTATCACTAGTCTGTTTTTGTGATTAAATAATGAGTTTTTGGGGTCTGTGAAACATAAAAAGAAGCAATGAAACATACAAATTTAAATGTTGCTTTTGCTAAAAATGAAACCTACTCAGTTTATTTATTGTCAGGAAAACACAAGAGATTTTCATAGTTGTGAAGCTGAAAACAGCTTCTTCTTTCTTTTTTTGTTTTGTTTAAAGTGAGAACTTCTTGTGCATCAAATCAAAATCACTGCAGCTCCATTTTACAAATGAATTAAGGGAAGCTCTGCAGCATATTCTCTACTTCTCCCACGCCTTTCCTCTGTGTTGCCTTCAACGAGGACACTTGCTTTTGCTTACAACGAAGATTCCTCCAACTTGGCCTTGACATCCATTTTGAAAACAAGAGGAGCTGCTGACGGGTTTCCGTCCAGTTGGTACAAACTCAGTTAATATTTAATGACGGTTTCGAAAAACGATTTTCATCGCAACTCTGAATGCATCACAAAAGTTGGAGCGAATGACATGAAATGGGTCATTAAAAACTTTTCTGTCACAGATAAAAACATAAAGACATAATGAAACGTTTAATTCCAAAATTGGAGAAAAAAAAAGAGGCTGACGTTGGAGTAGAGCAACTATTAATCATCAAATCCTTTTACAATAGAACACTTCTATTCTTAGAGGCAAAATCGCTGTTTATAACAGCAATGACTAAAGAATTACACATTACTGATGAGTCCAGTGGATGAAATTTCCCTTAAATAAAAACCACAGGTATCCATCTGCTTTCTCTTCCTTGTTCTCTCTCCAGTTGCTACAGTTTTAAACTAGCCGTTGTCACTTTTGCAACAAAGCGAATGCCAATTTGTTTCGTTTTATGCAAATGTTATGTGTGTTAGTAAAAGCTGGCCCGGGCAAAGGGCGATGAGCCAGCCTACTCCACTCCACCAGCAGCCCCCTTCAGAGGTGAGAATGAGCAATGCTGCCTGGCCTCCCCATAGGAGGGAACTACAGAGGAGATGATGGCTGGTGGGCGGCAAGGAAGGCAGCGCACAAGGAGACGTGCTTCCATGAAGACGCCCTCGACGGACTGCCGTTTCTGTCCTTGCACTGATGAAAATTCATTTCAAGTGTTCTTCGCTCTGTGCTGCAGACTGTTCAGAGATATGATTTCATTTTGTTTTTTGTAGATAAATACACCACTCTGCAAAGGTGACCTCCACTGTGGCCTGGCTTACATGGAGCATGTATAAATATGCTGCAGGCTGCTGACTAATGCAACTTACTGGTATCAGGAACACATATTTTAACAATGTAGTAATAGTTTGCTCAATATGAACATGCTGATGTACCGGTTACTTCCTTAGAGAAAATGTGATTTAATGTAGCCAGTAGTGGCTTGTTTTGTAGCTGAAAAGAAAACCTCCAAAGCAAACAGAATCTGTGTTGTCACTGGTTTGCCAAATGTGGAGATGATCCAAAGATAATCCATGACAAACTGATTTTCATGCATGCACAGCACTCCCATATATTTGAAGAGCACCAAAGTTTAGCACCAAAAAAGACACTTCTGTATATATCGTTCAGCATTTCTGAAGATGGATTTGTCTTCAACAACAAAATCACTGCAGGAAAAGGAAACTTTTTAATGAAACTCGCCCATCTTTATAATGGAAAGTAGGGATTATTTTTTCAATAAATGCTGTACGAGCACAGAAACATTGCGGCAGTATTCCTTCGACCTGCATCCAATGCTTATTTTCACTATTGATTAAACCCCTAAAGCTGAAGCCGGAAAGTGTTTGGAATTTTTGCTTGAAAATGTGACTGAACTGATTGATCTCTGGAAACAATCCAAGAATAATTCTGGTTTAGTACAAAAATCAAACAAGCAAAATGCTACTTTGTCTGTGCAGTGCAGCAAATCTATAGAAGAAATCCATATCAAATTATTTCTTGAGAAGTTTTGGCCTAAAATAACTATTTTACTGCTGACAGAGACGATCAATTCCTAGAAAAAGGCCGTGAGTGTAGCAGAAAGGAGTTTACTGGTGCCCTGCGAAAGGAAATGTAAATCAGCTGTTTCCTGCAGCTGAAACTACCCACTTATATTTATCCATCCCTTCAGTGTCAGATAGATTAAAATGACATATCATTCAACCACAAGCCAAAACTTTTATACTTTTCGACATCATAAGACCAAGAACTTTTCCAAATCTTATTTAAGTAGTCAGAATAGGAAATGTTTACAAAAACTTGATTATTTCTGTCAATCCTCTAAATGACCGTTTTTTTAAGACAATAAATGTTCCTGCTATTGTACAATTGATACATTTCTGTGTACGCTTTCAGATTTTCAGCGTATTTTACATTGTGATTACTTTGCAGGTTTGGGCTTATTCCATCCACACCTACATACTGGATCAGAGCAGGTACATTCTCAGTATCCAGGCCTCAGGATGGGACCAGGACACATCCTGTTCTCTTGTGTTACATGTCAGCCCACATTCCCTTCATTCTCCACACAAAAAGACCTTTGTATCCATTTCAGAGCAAAGTTTGGGAAATAGGTTGCTTTACATATAGGTGTGTGTGCCTGAGATCATACACCCTACAGGTCAGACTCCTCCAGGAGATCCAGTTTATATGTTCAGTCATTGGTGGGACAAATCTTCATATTGCCACCTGAGTAATCTGAATGCAAACCAGGTGTTAAAGTGACCTTTGGAGAGAGGATGGGCTTCCTGGTCAATGCAGCAGTGTCTAGTTTCTGGTTTGTTTATTAATGTTTGCACCTGGTTTCTCTGTCTTGTGTAGTCCTATAGTAAACAGGAGCTGGTCCTGTTTCCCTGACCTAAATGACATTTGCTCCACGTGACTGCTGCTGAATATAATAATCGGGCTGCACGCTTGGATGATCTGTGGCACCATCTCAATCAATTGGGTATTCAGCTCTCGGCACAGCCATGCGCCACCAGGCAGCGATAAAATCTGTCTACTGAGCCGCTGAGGGACTGGCTTGTTGGCAGATCACCATCAACCCACATTCATATTTAATAATCTCGTCATGTAGAGATCCATCTATGACCTGACAGACGCACTGACTGACCTGTTGCCTGCGGGATGTCGCAGAGCCCTGCTCGGGATCCGAAGAAGCGCACTCGGGGGTTCCGCTCCCCTCTTCTCCGCGTGGCTCCTCAGCGTTGGCGGCAGCAGACCCTCGGTCTGCCAGAACACCGTCCACCATCTCCAGGTGTTTGCACCTGAGTGCCTCCAGCTCCAGCACCCCAGCCAGCGTCGCTTTGAGGCGCTCTCCGATGCGGATGCGCTCGCTGCCCGACCAGAGCGAGTTCACGTAGCCGCGGCGGGCAGCCATCCTCGTCGGGGGTACCAGCAGGCAGAACCGGGACCACTGCTGTCCACCGTTCAGTTACGGTACCACGGATAACGGCGGGTAAATAGGCTAAGGTCCAGAGGCGGACAGGACGACACGACTCTGGACTAGTGATATTAACATGGCAGCGGGTTGAATTTACGCAGCATTAAGTGAAATATAATCCTGTCCATCTGTAACGTGCCATGCAGCCTGCAGCTTTAGGCAGCCGAGCTGACTGGCACAAGACTAGAATTAATGAATCCACCGAGGACACATCAACGACTCATGTTTCATAATAATCCAGGCTTGATATCGCGTTGACATCCTTTTTTCCCTCCCCTGTCAGTCAGAAGCTGGTCTGTCCGCTGGACTCGCTGTGCTGCTGGACTCTGCGCTGCGTCCCCAATGAGACAATGCAAAAGACGGACAGACGGAGCGATAACGTTACATGTGGGAGCAGGCGGCGGAGGGGAGGAGCCACTGCACCGGAGCTGCTCAGGGATTGGACGGATAAGTTTTTCGAATGGACGGATGAAGAAACCCCGGACTGTCCAGTTTAAATGTGCTTGGATGGCTAAGGACAAATACCATCACTCGCTCCCCAAAGTTTCTGGTACATTGTAGTACAGTTTTAAGTAGTTTTACCTTAGCTTTTGATTGAAAAGGTAGGTTTTATTCCTGAGTTTTCATCAAAGTCCTTGCAAACCCACAGTAGTAGTATGCAGGAGTTCAGTTTGACTTGAAGGTGTTTCAGGTTTACATTTGGTGGAGCTATACAGGTAATTATACTCTGTAGCAGATGAATAACAGGCTGGGTAATCGAAAACGCCTTATTCACACAAGTAAAGCATCTGAGTATCAGTGGAAGGTCAATTTTCCACAATATT
This sequence comes from Leptatherina wallacei, assembly GCA_028567055.1. Lineage (NCBI taxonomy): Eukaryota > Metazoa > Chordata > Actinopteri > Atheriniformes > Atherinidae > Leptatherina > Leptatherina wallacei. The sequence continues at coordinate 19,123,924 of JAOXYM010000007.1, read as the reverse complement.
CATTGAGCCATCCAAAACTATTCTGGTCTCCCAGAGGCCAAACAGACCACGTGTGGCAGAATTCCCAGCAAACATTTGTTCCTTTTATAGACCTTTTTTAATTTTTCTCTTCAGGATAATTTGTTTCAGCTGCTTCGGTTTGAAACTGTGTCTCCCTATTATGAATTGCACATCAGTATTTGATTTGATCATGTCTTTTTTGGTTTTTCGTGCTGTGAATTTGCAGCAAAGTACAACATAACTGTTCCAACTGTTGCTGTTTCAGTCTCAAAGCTTTATAGTCTTTATTTACATTGGCATTGCGTGTATCATAACCTTGAAGGATTTTAAATTATGTTACCTCAAGTTATAGTCAAGTAAAAGAGAGTGCAACCTTTCAACACTAAATTTCACATATTTGGACAAAATATAATGTGCTCTGTACTAGGTCTTTAACTTAGGTTAACACAACTTCAGATGAGCAATAACAGGAGATATGGAAAACTATGATGATTGAATGTTCTGCACGATCACATTTAGCTGTAATAACTTGATATTAATACATTCTGCATGACATTATCAGTCACTTAAATCATTGAGGGGGAATTATTACCCACTCTTTCAGTTTTTTAAAACATTTTCAGGTATTTTTAAAAAAAGAAAACTCTCCTATAATAAGTTCCCAACACAGCATGATAATCAGGTTTAAAGTTTGGACTTCGACAAACCTGTTGGAAAACCTTGGTTATTTTCTAATTTATTTCAGTCAGTTTGTTGCTGCTGTGTTTGGGATTGTAGTTGTGTTGCATGAGACAATTTCTGCCACATTCAGCTGTCCGACATATGACTTCACATTTGACTCTCGAATACTTTGGCATACAGAGGAGGTCATGTTCGAGTCAGTGACTGCAGGGTACCAGGTCCTGTGGCTGTAACACAAGCCCAAACCCCTCTTGAATGTTTTGACCTTGTGAATAATCTTGTTTCACTGATTGACTCCTTATTACTAACTGAGGTTGATGGACAGAAACAACTTATCTAGGATCATTGTTGATGGTTTTCATCTGTGTAATTGTGTTTATACACACTGCTTTTATCTACCTTTCATGATAGGGCATGCTTGTTTTTCACTTGGTGCTTCTGAATTTTGACTTACTTTGAAAAATGGCAAGATATGGATATGTCATTTTGAAGCTGTTCATCTGAAGCTGAAATTTTTTTTTCTACTTATTTTCTATTTCTTACTGCATCCTGATATGTCGAACTTTAGAACGGATAGAGGTTCACATGACTTTATCTGTTACTCCAGAACAAGATTGGCCATTGAGCAAATACTGAATCTGCCTTGTTTGTTGTGCTGTGATCAGGAAATAATGGGAGCTACAAGGTCATTGGACACAAACAATATAGAGAGGATGATGAGCCGGCAAACTTCCAGCACCATTTTTCCCCCCAGAGCCCTTAATCAGATGACACCAGAAATCTCCCTGAAATGTAATATTCTGAATCTTTCTAAACCAGTGGAGGGTCATATTCTCCTCATTTGATCTTTTGGATACTTTTGACTTCAGAGTATATTTGTGATGAATTAGAGGTTACAAGTTTGATGGAACTTGCATTTATATTGTTTTGCATGAACTTCACACGGTTTATAAATATTAAGATATTTCATGTCATAAGTTTTATATTTGAGTAGGGAAAGAAGATTATTGTGGCTTAACCTACATCATGGTAAGGCAAGGCTGAAGGAAATACCCCCCATGAATGACAGTGTTTGATGAGTCAAAGCACTTTGATTCCACCTTTTAACCAGCAGAGGGTGATCTTTACCCACAGCAGAGCATTTGTCTGTGGTCCTTTTAATGGCTGGTGACCAACAAGCAGTAATCTCTTTGCAGAACCTCTTAAGAGATTTATATTGTCCATATAATCACAAATGATTACTTTTCAAACAACTAATACCTTAAAAAAAAACAAAAAAAAACAGCTGATTATTAAAAGTTTCCTTAATATGACTCCAAATTGCATTCGTTGTAGGTTGACGGACTTAATGGACTGACAACAATGGTGTGGACAGCATGGAAGTAAATCCAGGTAAAAAATATCAGTGAGGCATATTTTTACTGCTTTTATTCAACTATTTACTTAAATATTCTATTTTAAAAAAGAAAGTGCGACAGTGCTTAAAGTTTTCATGTTGTATTGCATAGACATCTCAAAAATATATGTTGTGGAGTTTCTGATCAGAGCAGTTGGAACAAAGGACCCTGGAAAACATCAACTAGAACACTGAGGCACAACAAGACATTCACTAAAAATAAAAAAAGCTAAAACTAAGAATACTAAAAATGAACTTCTAAAGTATTTGTTAAAAAATCTGATGGCAGCTGGAACAAATGACCTTCTAATCTAAAACGTTCAGTGGAGCATTGAGGCATCTTCTAAATGCTGAACTGAAAAAATCTGGTTCAAACGCAATAAATTATCCCTTAATATCAGTAAAACTAATTACATCGTGTTTCGATCAAATAAAATGCAATTTACACAAACCAGATCTGTTTTAAGATAAATAATGAGGATCTATTACAAGTCAGTTCCACAAAGTTCCCAGGGGTCCTCATTGACAAGTCTTGAACTTCAAAAGACATATAATCACCTGATATCAACATTATTTAAATATGTAGATCTATTCTTCAAAATAAGACACCATCTTCCTATTATTGCTCTCCTCACCTTATACAAAACCTTATTTGAGCTCCATATCACCTACTGTAATGTCATATGGTGTAACACATTCCCCAGTCATTTGAAGAAACTTGAACACCTACAAAAGAAAATATTGCGAGCTCTGTCTTGGTCCAGTTTAAATGCCCCCACCCGCCCCCTGTCCCATCGCTTCAGTCTTCTCCCACTTACTGAGTTAATTATATATTCCAAAATGCATGCATAATGTTAATAAAATAAATAGTAGGCTAATCTAACATCTAAGTCCTGAGTTCACCTGCTCCGGGAAAGTATTGTGTTTTGTGTTTGTTTGCTGTTTCTATGTTGGTGCTGTATGAGGATGTTGTGATTTGTCATGTTTTATCTTCCTTTTCTCTTATAATTATTATCCCAATCATTTTGACTTTATGTATTCAGGCTCCCTCCTAAAAGCTTTTGATAGCTTCTTAGAGAGACCTGATTCACACATGATCATTAACTTACCCCTAGGTAAGAGTGTACGTTTTGTTCACATGGATGTGTGAATAAACTGAAAATGAACTGAACTGAATGAGACATTCACTGAAAGAGCTTTTAAGGATGTTTAAAACTCTATGGAGTCATGAAATTGTTTTTAATTTGGACCTTGTTTTCTCTCCAATTGTCACATCAAATGAGTCAGGGACAATGCCAGTCACAGTGCCAGCTTTTTTAATCAACTTATTGATCTTGTTTTTGTCATCCAAGCCTCCTCCCTTCCAAACAACACTCTGTACATAAAGAGCTTGGCAATGCACTGCACAGATTATGCATCAGAGACGCAATCCTTCACATCATCAGTATCACAGAAGCTGCAGACACTGATCCTGATCAGTATCTGCTGAGGTGACTGAAACATGGAGAAATGATAAGATGTAGCCATTCTGGCTAGGTCAAAGGTCAGAAGCTATCAAATTCAGAGCAGTGACGAGTGTGACAGCAGGTTTTAATTGTGGGAGTTTTGGGTCGTCCCTTCGGGCCTCCTCATATTGAAATGTACTGTCCTCATTATATTGGTCACTATATTGCGTACGTGACGGCGCCACCGATGTCACATGCAGATGTGAGAGAGCTCAGTGACATAACCAGTATGTGTGAATGTGGCCTGAACCAGAGGACAGCACACAGGCGGCCACTTGCTGCTCACCAAGATGCTGAGGATTTCTCTTTGTCTGCAAGTGTCACATTTCAAGCCAACTCCTCCCAGCTCTGCCTCTATAAAACCCCAGCAGTCACAGAGACTCACTGAGGTTTGATCACTTCCACCCGAGGGGACTTCACCGTCAGCCCGGGCACTACCGCCTCACAGGCGCCGTCAGCCTCGCAGCCTCCATCACCACCGGTCTCTGCAAACTTCCCCAAGCAGTATGGCTCCTTTTGAGAAATCCATGGAGATGATGCCCTTCAAGCAGAGGAAATGCCTTGGTAAGAGCCTCTGATGACTGCTGCATCTTCTTGCATTAGCACAGTGACCTCACTCTGCATGGATGCTAGTTTCAAGTGTATAAAACTCTGCATTTCTGTTTAGCTACAAGAAAAGATGAGGTGTGCAGTATTCGGTCTAAATTTCCCAACAAATTACCTGTGAGTTGGTTTGAATTCTGTTATTGTGCAATTCTAACTCATTTGATCCCATTTCTATTGTGTTTTTGAGCTATCTGCAGCTCACAGATGTGTTTTTGTGTTTAGGTGATTGTTGAACGTTACTTACGTGAAAAGTATCTCCCCCTGCTGGACAAAACAAAGTTTCTGGTTCCCTTTGAGCTCACCTTGGGTCAGTTCCTCTGCCTGCTCAGGTGAATTATCCTTTTTTTTTAGTATTTGCTTTTTCCTCCGAGCTGTCAGCATTGTTCTCTCATATCCTCCTTTGTGCTGAAACTCTTTGCTGTCCTCCATCCACAATCCGTTTCTCCACTTGTCTTTCTTTCAGGAATAAAATTGCTCTGGATTCCTCCCAAACATTCTTCCTTCTGGTGGCAGAAAAAAGCATGTCCTGCATGTCCTGCAGCATGGGGGAAGTGTATTCTCGCTACAGAGATACTGATGGCTTCCTTTACATCACGTACGCCTCACAGGAGATGTTCGGAGCACCTCAGCCAGCAGCCAGGCCGCCTTGCTGAGCCTGGGACAGAAAAAATGAACTGAACCCTGACCAACAGTGGTTAAATCACACAATCAAACTGGAGAAAAAAGTAAAAACTGAGCCAAATGAGACAGTTTTTTTCCCCCAGCTTTGTTGCTTCAAACTGCACATCTGCCTACCTCATCAAACCTGTCTGGATTTTTAAACACAGACTCAGTCTGGTGCCACTTTTCTTTGTGCCGACTCTTCACCTGATAAGTGACGACTCACCCTGATGAAAACTTTGGTTCGGACTGATTGGCTTTAAATTAATGGTTCCTTCTAGGAAACATTCACACAGAGAAGTGTACGCAATACAGGCAATCCATGCATATACTCTTTTGTAACTGAAGACACAGTTTTACAATCATCTGATTGTTCAATTACTCCATCGACTTAATAAAAATGTTGACACTATGATGATTATTTTATCTTTTTAAAGACAAAAAAATGTCAATCTGTTCCTTTAGCTGTTTAGCTCCATTGTAAACAAACCCATGTCCACATTTCTGTAATGGCAGCTGAACAACCCTCTCTATCTCAAAAAAGGGAAACTGCTTCTTAGCACTTATCTACCCTCCCTCTACCCTTTTTATAAATTGCCTCCTCATCCTCACTTGTCCTTAAGAATGTGAACTGGCCCCACAGACATATCATTAGAGGACTCACTGCAGCACTCCTGGATGTCATTTTATGCTGCTCTGATGTGTTCTGTGTCTAAGATACTGAAAATAAAGATTCCTCCGTTTAATGATTTGTCTGCGTGTGATGTTTACTTGTGTTCTGTTCTTACCACTGAGTTCATACTGACTTGTAAAACTATGCAGTCCTTATGAGGCTGTATATGGGCTGCAGGTAGCAGGTGTGTTTTAATAACCTTGTTTCCAAAAGCAGTTGGGAGCAGTGTAAAAAGTACATAATAACAGAAAAGAAAAATATAAAATTTTTTACAGGCTTTCTCAAACTGAAAACAGCACAGACAACATATCTAGCATTGACAGTAACAGTAATACAATTGTGACCAGGGGAAGAGCAGACTGAAACATCCATCTGTTTTCTATACTGGCTTATTCTAATGCAGGACCACTGACAGGCTGGGGAGACTATCACAGGAACTATAAGCCAAGAGAATGAATACACCCTGAACACATCATCCATCACAGGGCCAGGCTAAAATATCTGTTACTAAATATAAATCATTCAATTATAAATTAAAAATTTTAATCTCCATAGCGGAACCCGGACACTCACAAGATCTGTCTCCATGTGAGGGACATGGTTGGACATGAAATAATAAAGAACATCCCATACATCTTCAGTTCTTCAGATGTAAACATGCAGAGCCATTCACCACTCAGTGAAAGACGGCATGGGCAAATAGAGTGAAGTTTTTCCACTTAAAATTGATATTTGCTCAATTCAGGATAGTTGTCAATCTTTCTAGGAGTGGACACCCCAGCAACTTCACCCCAAGGTCAGACTGCAATGCTCAATGAAAATGCAAAAGACCAACATCTCAGTCTTTATAGGCCTCAGTTTGGTGTTAAATCATGGCTTGTTTTTAAGGACTGCCAGAGGAAAGCCTCATTGCTGTGTACCAAACAGCAGCCCAGATTAGGGTTGCATCTGAACAAACCTCAAGACTTCTGGAACAATATTCTTTGGACAAAGTAGAGATGTTTAAACCAAATACACAGCACCACATATGGGAAAAAGCAAACTAAGTATACCAGCACAAACACCTTAAAGCAACTATGAAGCACTGTGGTGAAGATGGGATGATTTGGGCTTGTTTTGCAACCACGAGACCTGGACGCCTTGCAGTCACTGAGTCGACTACAAACTCCTCTGTATACTGAAATATTATAGAGTAGAAGGTGACACCATCTGTGTGACAGCTAAAGCTTGGCTGGACCTTGGTATGGCAACAGAACAATAATCCCAAGCACACTAACAAATCTACAGTACAACAGAATAGATGAAACAGAAAAGCATGACACGTTGTTATGATCCAGTCAAGGTCTCCAGACCCCAACCTGATTGAAATGCTGTGGTCTGACCTTAAGAGAGCTGTGAAGAAATGAAAACCTGCTAATCTTAATTAACTGATGCAAGTTGTGGGTGAAAATTCCTACATGAGTAACAGATATGGTCATCAAGACAACTAACCTCACGTTGGGTTAGTTTTTGTGATAAGATGAATAAGAGACATATCATGTCTTATTCAAGATAGTATCTAACACGTTTTACCACCTGGTAAGGATCACATTATCTATTTTACTATATATAAAAACTTGATGTTTAAAAAAGAGTGTAGGATACTTTCTTATACAAATGACACTATAGGTTTGGTGCAACATTTTCTGCCATCCAGATGAACCCTTATGTTAGGGGGGCCTTGCTTTTTTCAGCAAGACAATGTCAAACAAAATTCTGGCATAATGTGGATTCACTGTGCTGAACTGATCTACCTTCAGTCCACACCTGTTGCACGCTGAAAACATTTAATGGAACAAGAACATATGAAAACAGAGGCCTGGAAGTGTTGAGAAGCTGAAATCTTGTCAAGAAAGAATGAAAAACAAGGCCAAACATTCACAGAGGGACGTCAGAAGATTATACAACGCAGTGGTAAACATGCTTGTGTGTTGTTGGCGTCCATGCTTTTCATTTTCAATACTTGTGTATTTACTATTTTCATTTGAATGCAGGGTTTAAATGCTTTGAAAAACATGCATTATTAACCAGGGTTTTGCTGTGAGTGAGACCCAGTAATTTCCTCTTTGCTCCCTGATGATTTGTTCTCACACATACAGGTGCTTCATTCCTCACCTGCCTCTGACAAGCAGCACTCCCACCGCATGATCGTGTTATATAAGCTCGACCCGGTCAACTCCCTGCTAGGTCAGTGTGTCAGAGGGCTGGGCAGTTTATTTTTAAACCTGGAGGAGGCCAATGTGGTCCAAAACATGAAGAGACAAGGTGATGGAACAAGGCAGCGGAGTGACAGGAACACAGATGAGAAACAAAGTGTCGGAGGCAGAAAAAACAGAGAGAAACTGCTCTCCATAAACAGTGGATGAGAAGGAAGGAAAAGGGAAAAAAATAAGATGAGTGGAGCAGGGTGACGTCTTAAACGAGGACGACAGGAAAAAGGAAACCGTGTAAAGGGAAGATATACAGTGGACTAGGCTGACAGCTATGCAAACACAATCTACAGAAGCGCAGGATGCAGAGATGTACCGCCTCTCACTTCACACCACCGTGGACATTCCAGCAGCTTTCTGTCATTCTTGAACAGGAGGAGGCCTGGAGGGCCTGACGGCTGTAAATGATCTGCTCTGACAGAATTCAAAGGGAACGATCTGTAGCTCATTATATAATACATCCCACAGGATGGTTATTAAACTATCACACTCTTGTAAGTTCATTAGCAGATTCTAATTTTTGACACATTTTGAAACAAATGAATCATGGTTAAATAAAGCTGTCACTGTGCAGATTACATCTCTCCAACAGCTAAACATGGAGGGGGATGATGCATGACAAGCAGATATGATTTCTTCTTTGAAAAGAGAGAAACAGTTGTGTCTCCGTGTTAGCCCTTCAGTGAGCTAAGCCCATGCAGTTTCTAATTAACATGTATTGAAAAGAGTCCAAAGAGAACATTATTTTTTGTCATTTGGGCAAGTTGTTAAAAAAGAAAAACTGTTAAAAAAAGAAAAAGAAAAAAAAAGAAGAGGGAAAAGTCCCAATAAAATTCAAGAAATCTATGCAGTCTTTTACTGCAGTGCTGTGCTGTGCTTCAGCTGCAGGAGTAGAGAAACATTTTTTTTTTTCGAATGCTAACACGCATTGGTCGAAACTGAAGTCACATGCTCAAAACTCTAAACACAGTCTGCAAACAGTAGTCCATGTGGACTGAACTGTGAATCACTTTCCATTGCTTGCTCACAAAATGCATGCAGTGACCACAGTCACCAAAATTCATGAACTCTTCTCTCAGTTCACCACCTGCAAAACATTATACTTTTCCCACACATTTTTCAAATGCTTACACATTTTGTTCAAAACAAAATCAAAACACAGAAAACAACATGATGGGGGAATTTCTGCTGCAGCCACATTGAAATCTATAGAAAATCCTACCAAGATATTGATAGTGAAAACAAAACAATAAAAACCGAATCAGGTGATCTCTGTTTGGCCTCATTTATGATCACTCTCCACACAACCAGCTCTCCTTGCTGGATGCAAGGAATGCTGGGTGTTGAGATATTTCTCCCGAAGCCTGCCAGGGTTGGATCAGACAAGGTTCTACCCACAGCTCATTGCCAGAGAAGGCAAAAGATGTGACGTGAATGGAAACGAGAGGGTGTGAATGTTGTTGGTTTTTGAGTTTTATCTCTTGATTTCTTTTCTGCCCCCTGAACTATGAGATTCTGTATTTTTTTCTATTTACAGTAAACTTTTTATATTTTCTATGATCCCAAAGTACCTACGCAAAGGCACAAGAGAAAATACATGATCTTGAAGTAAATTGTTACATTCCCGATCATTCTTGTTGCAATATGTTACAATAATTTAGAACATTTAAAGTGCAAAGATCTTTTTTCAATATAAAATACTGATTTATCTTTAAAAAAATCATTCAAACTTGAAGGATTAAAATCTATTTTATTTAATGCTTTCTGTTGTTGATATTTTTTAGTTCAGTATGCTAAGAGTGACAGTGTTTGTTTCCAAAGTGAGACAATTTGCTAGTGTTGTGGTTGAATGAGACTATTTTGAACATGTATGAAGTGTTTTGTTGGTGAGAAACCGTTTTGGGGATGAGATCAATTGTTTATCTGAGATACATGATGGAAATGCAGGCTGCCTTTAGAGTTTTAAACATGTGACTTCAGTAATTGAAAAAAAAAACTGTAAAACAGGCCTGCTGATGTAATTACTTATCAAGACACAAGAGAGCGCCTCTGGACTTAATCACTGATGAAACATCATGTGAATCTGATCCCAACTGCCAGTCCTGTGAGTCAGTGTGCAGGCTGAGTGTGTTTATGAGACAGAAATGCATGACTGTGTACAACAGAAGAATGAAATGTAACATTGTGTTTTAGGAGAGCTGAGACTCTAAGCTGTGATTCAGCGTCACAACAGTTCCACTCGGTCAGATGATAGTTGCAGATTGGAGCTAGTGGATGTGGCAGTGTTGACATATATAAAGATGTAAAACAGGTAAAACAAAATAATGTCATTGCTGTGTTTATGCAATTCTTGGTTTGGCAACTTTTGTCATTACATACACATTTTAAACAGAAAAACATCTGATAACTTCTGGGGATCATTTACACGTCAGTTTCTTGTGTGTGTTGTATTTCAATCACGTGAACGACCTTCATATTTAGGCCTGTGCTGGTTGTGTGAGAATCTAAGTTTAAAAGGAAAAAAAATTTATGAGGAAAAGCACTTCCTGTCCTTCTGTTTATGATTTGTGGGCCTCTGTCTGAGCCTAGGCTGACATTTCATGAATTGTCTCCATGTGTCCTCTGACTGCTCCAGAAAAGAGTCCCAAGTGTCTGCTTTCATCGCTGTTTTCAATTTGCCTTCAAATATATGCAGCCAGAAGTGACTTGTTTCATGAGTAAATGACCTTATATGTCCTCCACCGGCCTCTAGTCTAACCGTCTGGCCAACAGAGGGCAGAAGACAACACTACAAAGAGAGAAGATCAAAGAAAATCTCTGTAAGACCTCTGTCCTAGTCCTTGATATGACCCGCAGTGACAAATGGCTACAAATGCAGTAAATGTTGGATTTATATGTTTTAAATAACTTATCCTTGGCTTTTAATCAGTCGGGCTTTCAATGATCTTCCTCGGAACATAGGTCATTGAGCCACCCACTGCCCCCCAGTATGCTCATGTAAAGAAAATAGTACTGTATTAAAGATTCATTGCTGATATGAATAAAACAAATCACACAGTGCAGTACTCCTTTTTATTTATCTGGCAAAATAATAAAAAGGGAAGCATTTGGAAAGAGTCAAAGTTAACAGTCAGGAAATACAAAAATATAGATAAAGCAATTCTAACAGCTGTTTTAATTAATTTCCTTTTCCCCTCTCTCCAAATGGAAAAACTATATTTCTTTGGATCAACATATTATATATTGACTGTATACTTATAAGACATCTTTACACAGGAAGCATTAATCCATGTTCAGCCCCATCATGCAACCTCCAGCTTTGTTTTCCTGATCCTCTTCTGTCCTTTCGACATCCTCTCCTCTTTTCTTTCCACATAGATACCTGAATATTATCCCCTAATGCACAAAAATGGACTCTCCCTCCCACCCGCCCCAGAAACCCTCCAGTCTCTCTCTGGTGAAAAAGATCACAGCATTGTCTCCTCACAGTATGTCAGGAAGCGTAAGGACTCACAGCTTGATAGAGGATGATGCTGTTCATGCTTGTGATTGGACTGTATAGTCCTTAACATGAGTGTTGACTTGGTTGTTTCCTCCCTTCTCTCTGGACCTTTAGTCCTCCACCACAGTCCCACGCTTGGATGGGGGCACCAGGTGTTCAGGCAGCGTCGTTGGCAGCTCATGGCCTTCCAGCTTCACCTTGATCAGGTGGTTGGCCAGGGCGAACTCCTCATCATCAAGCAGACCATCTTTATCTACATCTGCCAGCTTCCAGATCTTTCCAAGGACTGTGTTGGGCAGCTTGGACTTCAGCATCTCCTTCTTGGCTGCAGCACCGGATACTTTGCCATTGATGGGGGAGAGGGTGTAGAAGATCTCATCGTACGAGGGTTTGTCACGACCCACCACCCATTCCAGCTCGTCAATGCCTTCGCTAGCGCCCTCTCCGTAGCCATGGCCGAAGGGACCACTCATGGTTCCCTCGAAGGCTCCACCCTTGACGGACTGGCTAGGCATGGAGGCCTCCTCCTGGCGCACCAAGGCCATGAGACGAGCTATGTCATTGGCAAGCATATCCTCTACCGCCTCTAGCAGTTTGGGTTTCAGCGATGCAAATTTTGTGAAGTCTTGGCCATTTAGCTGCTCCTGAAGGGATGGGGAGGAGAGAAAACAGGAATTGGTGATAGAAATAGATCAGTCTTCAATGGCTACCAACAGGAGCAGCGTACAAGAAGCAGGATTTCCTGACAAACCAGGAAAAATAAATCTCATTCCCATCCTGGCCCATCCTGAAGGGTGAGGAGCAGGAAAGAAGGGCAAAGATGTAAAGAGCAAAGGTTGGAAGGTCATTGTACTATGAGAAGTTTGTTTCTACATTGCATAAAACACACAAACCACTCCATCTTTTCTGTATCTCCAAAAAGTGCATCGCAGTCTGATATGGAGGTGGCTACATCTCTCTGTGGATTGTTCTGTATTTTTAAGCTCACCTGCATCTTTGCCAGGTTGGGAAAGTCTCCAGGTGAGATCTGGTGCTCCTTCTCTATCTTGTGGTAGATCTCACCAAGGTTGCCGATCAGCTCTTTTTTCTTAGAGTCCTTTCCAAACATGCTGGGCATCTCCTTTTTCAGAGAGCTGATAATGTAGGCCTGCACCTGGATGTCATAACACAAATAAGAGACATTTTCAGTGATCATTAAAGTTATTCTTCTTCTGTCTTTTATTAACTGAGAAACATGGTAAATTCATGGATGGAAGTGAAAAATAAATCAATGTCATCTGTCTTTTAGAAAAGATGTGGGGATTTTTAAACTGGGGAAAAAGATGAACTGCAAATAGAAAAAAATAATCCCTTTGCTTTTTTAACATGAAGCCACATGGTTCATCGTTTCAATCCTCGAGTCATAGTTCTGTATTCTTGTACATGTGGTTAATTAAAAACAAAACTAACACTAAGCTCGCCAAAACAGTTTTTTGTGTGTGTAATCCCTCCCTTACAGAAGGAGGACATTTTGTTGAGAGAATGAGATGGATGGAGATGAAAAAAAGGGCACGCCTTTCTAAACAGAACAGTAATATCACTGTGTCCACAAGACCATCTCAACATGTAAATTGACTTGTCATGAAATTTTGTAGACATTATGATGCCCTGGTCAATGAATGATTCCTACTAATCTCTCATTTTTCTCTCTAGCATTGCCAGAAGAATTCCTCTTCAAATTTGTTGGAATCCTTCATCATCTTGTGATACCATCATTAGGTCAAAATACATAAAAAACATAATTTATCTTTTTTAACTCATTGACTGCCAACGACGCCATTTGGCGTCGTTGGCAGTATGGAGCAGTATGGAGCTCTGAAAATGGCTGGCAGTCAATGAGTTAAAAACACCTTTTGTCAAAACTAAATACCACAGCAGCCTTAGTTACGCCTTGTGTTTAATGTAATGAAGCAAAGCCAAATCCAAAATCAAAACCGTGTAAATGTTGAACATTAAAAAGGACACTAACTGGTAAGACTGAGGGGTGAGTGGATGGGACCTTACTGATACTGACCTTGGCGAGGCGTGCCCGTTTGATGAGGTCATTAAGTTTGCGCAGAGCTGCGTTACGTGGCAAAGACTGGATGTCCACGAACAGGTCTTGTTCTTCCGCCTCAAACAACTTCCTGTTGTCGGGGACCAACAGGGGCTGGGCCCAGAATGACCCAATGTACACCCGCACAACCTAGAACAAAGTTTGCACAGGTTACTCTCCATTTCCCTCATGTTAAACTTATCTGCCTACACCCACATGAGGAAATTCTTCCACAGGTCATGTGCATGACACTGCAGTGTGGCTGTTGTATAAACAGTCACAAAACATTTATACTGTCAAAAGTCAAATGTAGTTTACAACAATACACCAAAGAGTAATGAGCTTGTCAGTAAAGCAAAATGAAAACTTGAATATCTAAATATGTTCACAATGCTTTATGTCCTGTTTAAAGTCAATGAATAATGATCTTCATGATCCAAAGGTTTCTCTGGGATCAGTTGATGAATATGGCTCTGGATCAAACATTAACCAAACAGTGAGGGAACAATCATAAGACTATGTCACATGATAGGACATGCGATTTTAAAGGGAGGGCATTAGAATTGCTTTTCACTTTCATTACATTCATATGTTGGATTTTTTTTCTCATGTCTTTTGATACAGCGACAGCCTGAGGACACTAAATCCTTGATTGCTGTTGTCCTTGAGGAAGTCATCTGACCTCCATCTAGACTTGAAAAACACGGTCAAAGCTTTAAAACTTAGACCAACTTGAATAATTAACTAAGCAGTCAGTGTATGACATGAACACAAGCTTAAAATTCATTTAAAAAACAAGCTGTTTTCAGATTTTCAGACCAATTTATAAGTTATATTTCATACAAATATTGTACAAAAGTACAAACATCAAAAATAAAACATTTTTACCTCAGGTGTGTTAATGATTTTTCCCAAAGACCACATTAGTGCTCCGTAGACCCTCATCAGCTGCTGAGTGCTGATCTGATCTGCCTTGTTCAGCACCACACGCATTTTGTCTTCATGGTTTTTGAGGGCACGGATCACCTCGGAGAACTCATCAGAGATGTCCAGCTTGTGGGCGTCAAACAGGAGGATGATGCGGTCCACACGCTCGGCGAACCACTCGAGCACGGCAGCAAAGTCGTAACCTGCGAGAGTACAGGAGGGTAGACAGGCTCTTTAGACATATAATCTGTTTTTCAGAAAAACATTCGCTCTTGCAGGTACCTGGACTTCAAACAACGGTCTGATATTAGTTTCTTGAAAGAGTGATGATAATTATTTCAGGGCAGAATTGTTTTACAACCAACTTAATTTCAAGATCTTCAATGACAGAGAATATTTCTTGTTTTTAACTTCCTCATTGTTACCATGTGAGGCAAGTCAAGCGCGTTTCATCTGACAAAGAGCTCAATGCTCCAATTACTCGATAACTTATATCCTGGGATAGGTTGCAGGTTGTATGTACATAGTATAAGTCATGTTGATCCAACAATGTTTTAAAAAGGAAAGAAAAGAAAAAGTATTTCAAGAGGCTGGGCTTTTCCCCCTGGTTACTGTTTAACTAGGTGTACTGAAAAAATAGAAATCGGTCTATAAAAGGCAAAGACTGAATCAGAAGGGCTTGGAACAATCTGACCTGTCAATGTACAGTATGAATTAGCCTCAGGGATGAAACTACATCTATCACTGACCAAGTCCTGCAATAAGGCTTTAGGATGTTCGCTAACCACCTTTCTATCCCAGATTAAGCTCTGAAACTTGTTCTACTAATCACTTCCTATGGTTATTTCATGAAAAAAAAGAGGCTAACACAAATTGCAAAACTGTCCTTCTGTGAGTTTTATTTTCATTGAGGATGTGGAGAGAGTTGGTAGTTATGGTTTTGATTAGTGCCTGTGTGTCATCTGATCAGAAAAGAATGCAGCTGGTCTAAAAGCTCATCTCGGCTGCTGCACAATCAACGTCAGATCTGCTGTGCATGCATTCCAACATGGCAGGCTTTTCTCCCTATCCAATACACATAAACAAAAGAGAGACAGAGAGATACAGCTGATAGAGACAATGACCAAGATACAGACAGATGAGGAGGGAGATGAAGAGAAAGGTAAAAGAGGGAACACGGAGCAAAAGAGAGAAGAGGTGAATAAAAGCAAAAGTAAAAGTAAAAGAAAACTAAATAGAGGTGGATGTAAGGGCCAGTTGAAAGCAATTTTAACAAAGAGGAGTTTGTGCACATAAGTGAAAGTACAGGGAGACAAAGGGTGAATATTTCATGTCTAAAATCCCAGTGGGAGCAAGCTGAGGACATTTGTTCATTCTCTCCCAAGTCTGTTTTTAAACACACATGTCAGGGAATCAGACAGAGACAGCTGCTCAAGCCCAGACTTACTTATAGCATCAACAACTGCTATGTCTGTGCCATATACACTCTCATGTCAAATCTGGACAGATTTGAAAATCATGTCCAGGGGAGGAAGACCAGTGAAGATTCACATTATGATAACTAGTTTGGCATTTTGGGAAACATATTAATCTTTTGCTGGCAGTTATAAGGTGCCAATAAATACCATCCACATATCAGTACAGTAACCACTAAGCTACAGACAGGAAGGAGTTAGAAAGCTTACCATAAAGCCTTAATATTAACAGGAACACCTTATTTGGTTGAATTACGGTGTAATAAAATCTACCAACCAGTATGTCTAAAGATCAATCTAATCTTTTTCATTTAATTGCTTGGTGTGCCAAGAGATAAAAAATACTTTTTTTGTGAATACAAGAGTCCAAATGTAAAGAAACTCCAATTAAATGAGAAATGAGAACAAGCCAACTTTGTTGAATCTGAAACCACAGGTTTCGGTCATTTCTGATCTAATTCCTGGAAACGAAGGATATTTTCCAAACATTTCAAGCTATTCCTAACATCACTGTGCTGCAGGGCTTCATGTTATGGCTAGCAGTTTTAAAGATTTAGCTTCCGAGAAATCTTTTTCTGAATGGCTTAAACATGTGAATATTAAGTGTCAAGTCATCAGTAGTGAATATGGGAAAGAAGCCGGACAGTTCAGCAGAAATCACTTATTTTGCTGTTGTTCCTTCATAGTTAAGAAACTCACACTGACTCATACATGCTGACCTAATCAAAAACGAATGCATGGTCATAAAGTTACACAATTAAAAGAAGCCAAGCATCCATTGAACGGACTTTGTGCTTTCAGTGTCCAGTGGTTTTCTGAAAGCTTTTGCAGCTATGTAGTTGTATCAAAGGCATGAGACATACATCAATAATAGCTTGACTTTATCTGAAAAGTCACACATGCCACTTGTTAGTCGATTATCACTAAGGAACAGTCTAAAGTAAAACAATAGCTTCCTGTGGCCTGGTACAAACCTGATATCTGCCATGATTCTGAGAACAGACACACATGCCCGTCACACATGAGCTGCACTATCTACTCAGTTCTGTTTATACATGACATGGTCCTAACAGTATGTCTGTGGAGTACAGTATTGTATCCATGTTTATACAAAAACATAGTAGAGGATGACGTGAGGGAGAGTCTATGGTTAAGGAAGGGAGAAAGTGTCTTTGAGAGTAAGAATTTATAAGTATGTATGTAGAGAAACAAAATTGTCTGAGGTATGTTCTTTGCTCTCAGGCAGGGTCACCTCAATGTGTGTTGGTCTCTTCATTAACACAGACATGAGCACTTTCCAAGTTTCAAACAATCTGCACAACAAATTAGTTTTGTTAAATTATTCTAATAAATATAAGTATAATTTTCTTGACTGACTTGATTTTCTAATGAATTTATTTTCAAACTGCCATAAAAATGCAGAATTTATCAGATTTGTTTTTCCTCATTTTCTTGTGAAATAAAACAATTAAGAACACACACATCATGAAGTAGCTCTCTGTGCAACCAGCTCTCTCTGGTGACGGTGGAGGTAAAGACAGTCTTGGGAAACTACTATGTTTGCCATTTTAGTCCACTTCCTTTCACTAGAGTACAAAAAAAAGTCTACATCTTGTATGTGCATTTCCTCTAAACCACCTAAAGTAAGGTAGAAAAAGCAGAAGCTTTGCGCAGCTGCACTGTTATCCACTGCTTGTGTTCTGTAAGATCATCAAAACTCAAATGAAAACTGTGTATGTGGCAATAATGAAATGACCCCATAGGTCACAGTATTGTAATAGTGGATAAATTTTGATAAAAATATGAATTCCTTCATTTCCACAGAGCACAGGGAAGTGATAGGGAGTTATAAATAATACAGCATCAGACAAATATAGAAACAAATTATTTAAAATTATAAGAATTAGTAAGAATTTTGGAAAAAAGACATGCTTTCAAAAAAACATTTAAAATAATCCAAGCTAAGTGACTATATAAAAATCATGAAAGAAAAAAAAGGGTTAAACTGTAAAAGTAGAGGATGCCCTAGAAAACAACATTTACTTTAGTCAGGAAATGAACTTCAAAGTGCAACAAGTAGTACCTTTGCTACTGTCAAGCTGTGAGGGCCTCCATCACTTTTAACTATTTGGCTACATTTTGCCTTGAGGGTGAAAAAGGAGTTAAATACAGGTTTGACAGCACTGTGAGTAAGACTGCTACAGTTGTCTTTGTAGAGTAGTTCCCAAGCAAAAATACCAGAGAAAGATCTGGAGATGAAAAAGTAAGCATGTAGGTAGTTGAAGCATGTTTCCTTTTTATATCTCAACTTGTGACTTCCTGTGGGTTTATTTTGCATGTGCAAGGTTCTCTGGCTGCAGTATTTCAGAAATTGTCAGAGGGTGTGGTATGGTGCAAGCACAAGCACTGCCAGTGAGTACACAAAAGGAAAAGGTTGGTAAAGTGTCAGTGTGTGTGTGAAGCAGACCTCTGCTTATCCTCTGTTTTTCACCAGACAGGATTCCTGGAGTATCGATGATACTGATGCTCTCCAGGACGGGGTTAGGCATCTGAGCACACATGAACCTGCAGTGGAGATACAAGGAGGACAGATGAAGGAGCACAGAAGGGAGAAAAAGAAAGCAAGAGTAAGACAAAATGAAAATAAGAGAGTAAGAATGTCAGAGATGGGGGTAAAAGGAGGGGGGGGAGGGGGGGGGGGACCAGTTGGGTGAGAGTGTTTATACACAAGCTTGGCATTTAACAGATATAATTCTGGATAGTTTCAGTCCCAACTCCCTTGCTCTCAGGCACTGACATTAGTGGAATACCATTCCTGGTGTGGAAGAGACACACAGCTAAAACACAAACAAGCAGTGGTTGAAAAGTAAAAACTACAGTTCAGTGGGCAGCTGCAATCCCACTTTCTGGTACCCTTTAAGTTAAAAGACTGTTCCCAATTAGTTGGTTAAACTGTGTATTTTACAATTATGACATCAAATTCCATGTTGCCACTTGGGTTAGAACTATTATTTATTCAATTATTTTCATGTTCATTCTTATTCAGTAAAAGAAAATAGGTGATTAACTTTTATGAGCACCATCCTGTACATAGTAGGGTTGTTTCCACTGTCTTCTGTTTCTGTGTAATGTGATGCAATTCCCAAGTCATGCAGAAACACCCAAGAAATGCTCGCAGGTCACTTACGTAGGCTACGCCTTAGGCTGCGCGCACAAACTTCAATCAAGCTAATCTGATTAAATGTTTGAGCTCTAGCCGATATCATAAACATCGTTTGGATGTTTTTGCTACAACAGAAACTACAGGATGACACAGATTTTCCGAACAGTGTGACAAGGTGTTGTTTATAGAAGACCACTACAGCTGTAACAATGATTAAGGCGGCAGTCATTGGGACAACACACTATAAGCTATAAAATTATAGTCTTGAATTATTCCCAGTGTAAAACAATTCACATCACAAAAGAGTCTCATGCTGTTGTACTGGAGTTTCCATTTTAGTGGAGAGTCTCACAAAACAGAAATTGAGCCAATATACACACAGATACGCACTGTAAAGCATGAGAGAAGATGACTAGTTTTACATCAACCCACAATGTCCCACTCAGGACAAAGAGGGGGATTGTTGAAATGCCCCACAGCTCAGAGTAATACTTCTCATTCTGCTACCCCCTCAGCCAAACTGAGCGATACTCACAACATGAGCTCAGAGGCACCAGGTCATAAGACTGGGAAAACCGTGCTTTTGCATTCCTGCTGTGACCACACCGAGAGCAGACACACACACACCCACACCCCTCAAACCCAAGGTCGCGTACCACATGCAAGGGGGAAATGGAAAAGTCTGCAAAGACAATGTAATATGGAAAAAATGGCCTCTAGCAACGAGATCCTATGCATGGTATTACATGACAATAACAGTAAGAGCCAAAGATAACATACATGCAGGTTTTTCCCTCTCTCTCACATTGGATCCCATATGATATCCAATTGGAATGTTGGCTCAGATTTTCCATTGATCTATCTATCCCAACATTTTTCCACAGAGCTTTGTAGGAAATAATCTTCAGACCAGCTTGAGCTGGAATTCTCAGAAACAGTGGACCCTTGCGGGTGTGGGGTCCGAAAACTCATCTGAGACACTTTACTGTGTGATTATGAAAGTAGAAATCCTATGCACTTTGAAGGATAGTTTGACATGAAGACATGAGTAAATATTTCACATCAGATCTGCTCTACAACTGGAATTCATGACACAAGACCTTCCTCTTCTGCCCCACTTCTTGACCTGCAGCCTTCCTTCACATCGTAACCTCAGCTTCCCATAGAGAAGAGGAAACAGGGTGGCTGTCACTAGCACTGGAGATGTGAACAGGGAGGTTACAGCTGTCACCTTTCTACATTTGCTTCCTGTAAAGTCTTGGCTCGTGTGGGTGACTGAATTACCTACTGTATTAATATCTGCACAATTCTTCATGCATATTTGTTATGTGCTCTGTAAGGCCTTACAAGTATCAGTCCCTACCTTGGTAAAAAGCAGAGTCAGCGTCCTGGAATATCAGGACAGGACGGAGCAGGACAGCGTGGGCCAGGGTGGGTCATAGCGGAACTTAAGCTTTGCTGACTCCAGTTTTACTGACTAAGGGCTTACAGAGAGCACAGAAATACACTGGGGCCCTCTGACTACAGCAGTACGTAAAATAAAAAAGGGAACAAAAGAATACAAAAAAAAATATTCATGCATTTTGGGAGGTAAGAAAGAAGTATTAAGTTACTTCTGTGGAAACACCTTGAACAAAAATCGCTGCGCGAGAAATACTCAGAAACCAAGAAACTACAAATCAGAAAAATATAAAGAAATGCAGAAAGATTGGAAACTGTTTTCAGTTTGCCAAAAGCAAGCTGTAGATGTGAAGATCCCAGGACTGATTTCTGTTTACTCTCTCCCTAAATAACTGGTTATACTGAGGGCAAGTCCCATCTGAGCCCAGTAGTTAAAGACTAATCCACATATAGAATAACAATAGTTTAAAGCTACATTGTAGAGGGGCCATCACATTCTACCCCCCCCCCCACCAAAAAAACCCAAAACAACAGTCAATTAAAAATCTGACCCTCCCAAGCTCTTCTCCATTTCTATGAGTAATAAGAACATTGAACCAGCTAAAAGGCCAGAATAAATATATTTCAATGACAAAAAAAAAAAAAACTGGCCTAGTATAAGCCAAAAAGAGCCCAGTGCTGGTATATTCAAAGATCAGATTTTGGACAGGTTTTTAACAGTTATAGGCCAATCCTTGGCTATGGACCAAATGACCTGTTTTAACAGGTCAAACAAACATACACGATATTATGTTGTGTATGATCAGGTGATCTTCAAGCCAGTATTACCACTCAAGCCTGCATATGTCTCTGAGTATATTCAAAGAATCCCAAGGCTACAGCACTTCATAAAACAGTTTGACAAATTATGCTTCAGTTAACAATAGCCTTTGTTTACACACAATATTATCTAGTTTCCTCTTAAGTCTGTAATAAACTCTGAAAGGTTAATCAAGCAAGCCCTATAAAGTCAAACACCCACTACTCTTCAAAAGTGCTTTCTGAAAAAGCATTTCTTTACTTTTCTGAGTTTGCTTTCATAAAAGATAAGGACAACACTCTACATAATTACAGGAAGGAATTTCAGTGGATAATGGGAAGTAGACAAAAATGTCCAAGTGTCCACTTGGGTGTTTGAATTACTACAGGATATTTGGTCATCTGAAGCAAACAGCAGATTAGGACCATGACAGGCTACAAATTAGTCATTTATTAGGGGATTATTTGTCCATCTGCTGAGATGGTTATTGTACTATGTAGGGTGACACCATGACAGCCCCGAGAGAGAGAAGGGGACATCCCCACATCCTCTACAGGAAGTGAAATCATCAACAATCAGATGTTAAGAAGTCTGACGTCATTACAAATCCGCAGTACAACAGGATTCAGGTGTTTTAAGCTTTAACCAAGCTTAGTCATACTGCCTCTGACTCATGGCACCTTGTACTCTGAGCCGGACTGGGAGGAGCTTATTTCATGTGAATGGAACACAAGGGGCTTTTCCGGTGTCCTTGGTCCTCTTCTTCTTTTTTTAATTCACTTTTTTATTCATTGGCATAGCACTAACCACATTTTCCTCTATTATTTGTCGATTGCCCTTTCATTTCTGCTTTTACTCACCGCTTTTCCATCATTTCTACATTTCAGACATTGTTATGTTCCATCAATCAGTGAAAACCCCACCTGAAGAATAGCCCTGAATCAGACTTTTGGAATGTCTCAGCATTTTTAGATCTGGACATCAATGTGAATGTTAATTTGGGAGGTACCCTGAACGCTTCCTTAGAATCCATCTTATTTGGTGTATCAATGCCATAGATCAAACTTCAGTGATCTAAAATATCTGAGCATTGATGAGATACCTACTAACTTAGCAACCTCTCTACCGCAACAAATATTACACGACCAGAAGAAGATAAGAGATACCAAAACCTTTAACCCTTTGTGATAAGAATTCATAAGATTTACTCACATGTAGCACTTAAAAGGAGTTGGCTGGTCAGCTAACACTGACGTTTAACACTTATATGGCTAGCTGAACATTAAACTTAAGGCAAAGACATAAGGACAGAACAAGGTCATCATGTTGCCAAGCAACATAGCTTACAACAATTTCTACTTCAATGTCATACTGTGACATTAATACAGAAGAGTCTGTCAAGAGTGGCTCTGTCAGGTGCCAAGAAGAAGAATAAGTGCCTGAAGAGGGGTGAGGTTTTAAATTAAGTGGCAAGGTTTGGCCCAAAGTGAAAGGAAAAGTACATTTGTTGATGGGATAACATGAAAGCCCCTTCTTGTCCTTTGCTTTGCTGTACACAGGGTGAATTTGCCACCTGTCTGACACACAAGGCAGCATTCTCTCAACATGATAAAGGAAAACTCACTAACACACACTTGGCTCTTGTGCAAAGATTGCGCAACAGCATACTGGTGACTTTACCTAGAAAAAGGTTCATGTTAGGACTTGTAGGGGAAACATTTGAATCAGGTCATATCTGTTGTTGTGACACATTTTTCACAAACATCCAAACTAATTAATGTTAATTTTAAGCATGACATTCACACGACTTGCGTATATTCATTTCATTCACAATTTAGCTAATAACCCTGAGGCTCTGGGAGCTCCTCTGGTGCATTATTTTTTCACTTTGCTTAATTAAGACCTGACACTGACATTACCTGTTGAGAAATGCATTTCCAAAGGCGTTGAGTTTACGGAAGGGCTTCTTGGGGTCGACAACCAGGGCATTACCCGGTATCACCCCATCCTGTTCGCCGTGCATCACCGCGATGAAAGAGTCTGTGGTCGGCTCGGGGCCAATGCGCATACCGGGGAAGTCCTGCTCCATCAAGTGTCGGATGAAGGTGGTCTTGCCGGTAGAGTACTGACCCACCAGGAGTACCATGGGCTTGTTATCGAAGTCAGCATCTTCGAGTGCGGGAGAATGGAAGTCGTGGAATCGATACGTGTCCTCCAGAGGGAACAGTTTGGTCCGGTAAAGCCGCCGCAGCCCCTCCGAAACATTCTGAAACAGCTCGGGGTCCTTTTTCAAGGTTTTTCTGAACATGGCCACTGATTTTTACCCTTAATTGACACGACTGCGTCGGTCTCCCCTTGAATAATTGTCTAAGTTAGTGGTGTGGGTCTCTCACACCGCCAAGAGATTAGCTGCCTGCTCAAAGGAAGCGTCGACTGGGCGAGGTCTTGGAAGTTTTTGTCTCCACCCTCCCCTTCGTTAGCTAGTCAGCCAGTAGCCACGCACTACGAGTTTCAGTCATTCAGGGAGGACTCCCTCTTTAATGGACTTCGGTCAATTTGTCAGTCAGCAACAGTTCACTATAAATACCTATCCCACTTACCATCTAATGCCACGCGAAAGTAGAAGAACACCCTGATAACGGCTATAAAATTAGCTACTCGCTTAGCAACCGGCTGTCAGTCAATGAACCCACCACCATTGACGGATGACACGCGGACACCGGAAATGGTACAGATATTTCACATTAAAATTTAGCAGCCAATCCAGTCTTATGCTTATGACTCAAATTTGGAAAAAAAATCACGGGGGTACATATTTTCAACTCCTACTTACTTGAAAATATTCAATCTTTATCATTATTTTAAATTTTCTAATGTCAAGCCCGTTTTTTTATATTATATTATATTATATTGAAATTAACATTTTTGTTATTATACCAGCATAGGTGTTGCTTGTTGGCATAGGCCTGCATATATACTCTTCAATGGCAGTTTTCCCTCACCCTTTGTGTGTTTTTCTTTCTGTTTTTCCAGCAATGGATAGATTACAGTTTCAACTTGTCCCACCAAGGCACCAAGACTGAAAGAACCACAAACAACCGTGATGTGATCTGTTTGTTGTTTATCACCAGCTTTCCATCATGCAAATTCTTTTATCTCACATTATTCATCTCTCTGTTGTTGCTTTATATCTTATATTCATATAGATATATTGTTAATTTGTGTAACATTAGTTTTTTTTGTCTGTTTTGGCCTTGGTTGGCTTGTTTGGTGATTCTTTCTGTCCATTTTATATATGCTTAGGTTCATGTGACATGTGTATTGTGACGGTCTTGTTTTTTATATCTTTGTAACTTTTCATTTTTATTGTTTATTTACATTTTTGTTGTTTTCACATGGACCACTAACACCACAGCCCTAGTGAGAAAAGCACAACAGAGTTTGTACTTTTTAGGATCACAGAGAAGAGCTAACTTGTCTCAAAAATTGCAGTTGCGTTTTTATAAATAGCTACACAGTGGAAAGTATTATCACCCAAACATCCAAGTGTGGTTCAAAAGATGTACCATTGCAGACAGGACGGCTCTGGGCGGGCTATAAAATCAGCATAGGACATTATGAGGACATAGCTTGTGGCACATATAAAGAGCCAGATGAATGCAGAGTCAGAAACATAATTCGGAACTGCTTCCACCTAGACAACAACCTGTTTGCACTGCTGCGTTCTAGGAAGAGCTACAAGTCAATCAGAGCTGAAAAGTTTTTATCCAAGTGCCATTAGAGGACTCAACTTCTAATGGGACTGTGCACTCATACTTGGAATGTGCAATACATTGTGGAGCATTTTTATAAAGTTTATACTTGTTTTAGTATTCCTGAGGGCTTGTATTATTTGTAACAAGTGTCTGCTGTATATGTTATTTTATTCTATCACAATGAGCGGAATGGGATTTTCTTGCGAATTTGTGCAATTACAATAAACGCATACTTTTCTTATCTAATTAAGTTCAAGTTTTGTGTCTTTTTCTCCATTCATTTTATATTTCTTTTATGTCTTTTTATCATGTTTTCATTTACTCATCATATCTCCTCTGTGGATAAGGTAAGTTGTGTTTCTGGCAGAAACCCCCTGACTCTTTGGACCCGAGGTCTGTGCCCCAGTAAGTCTGTTCAATAATATGTCAAATGGTCATTAGTTATACAGTTTGTGCTTTTGCTTTTCATTTCAACAGCCTGTATCAAATTGCACAGTGATGACTACATTTCTGTTTCTGTTTCACTTGCCTGAAACACTGACCGTTTCTTAAACTATCTGATGTTTAATTTTTTGTTTACGTTTAAACTTTTTCAAATAAAACACAAAAAAATGTATTGTAATTTGTGGTATTTTCATGTAAACCTATGTGAGATGGCATCTTTTGGTGTTTATTACATAGAAACACCAATCAGGGAAACTTCTAGTAACCTTTTACTATTTGCTGTAATGTTGTGTTTACATATAGTTTTGTGTGTAAACCTATATTGACATATACATTTATAACACAGAAGGATAAACCACACGTCTTTCAATCTTTATGTTTTACCTGTCCAAATAACAGGATAAAGAAACAGACAGAGAGCTTCATTGGATTCACAAGATCAGATTTATTCCATTGCAACAAACAACCTTTAAATCAACACTAAAAAAAATAACAGTGTTAGTGAGCACAAGCTGCAGAGAGTCCACATGGTGTTCGATGATGAGAGGTGTCTCTCCACAGATAACAGCAGCTCCACTGGAAGTCAGAGTTTTTCCATATGGAGATGCTGTTACAGCTGGTGAGACCCACAGGAACAACACAGCTGACAAAACCAAGCCAAAACATGAGGTTTTCACCATGAGCCTGGTTGTACAGTCTTCTACTGACTTTTTTTAAAAGTGTGTTCAGCTGACAGTTCAAACTTACCGTAAACATTCTCCTTTGACCTATCCCTTGTTTACTACAGGGCACCTAACTTGCAGGATTATTGTTACAGTCTTCTGTATTATACGAGATCTTGAGGAACCACACAAAAGTTTCATAGTATTACATGAAGATCATATGGCCAGTGTAATAAAAGGTTTATTCATATGAAATGATGCTGCCCCCTTTTGGTCAGCTGTTGCTGACAACTCAAATTCACATGACTTTATTGCACATCTTATTTTATCTTATATTTAATCCTTCATGTGATACGAGCCACAACAGACAGTATTAGTGAACTATGACACAGCAATATATCTCCTAATCTTGGTTTTTTTACTGCTTCTAAGATTACATTTTACCCTATGACACCAATAAAAATCACAGTCATTTGTTCAGTGAACATTTACAAGTAGTCCAAAGTAAGTAGCATAGGAAATAAACTTGAGTCTCAAGTCCATTGAAATTTATATTTTACATTTAGGTACTGATATGGCTTTGTACTCATGCAGTAAAACATGAGTGTGCATCGTTTCCTTGAGCACCTCTCATCTCCTTAGCTTCCAGTAATCTCTCTCAACTCATCCTGGTGAGCTTTGACCCTTAGCCCTGTCCTCTGTTATTTAAAAAAGAGAAAGAAAGAAAAAAAACAGAGCCATAAAGCAATTTAAGGATTGACTAAAGAGACCTTCACTCCTATTTCCTCCCTCCGTCGACTTTGCCCTGCTGGCGATAGTTCTTTCTCTCTACCCAATAATTCCACAATGAATGCTACTAGCACCCTCAGATAACTTGTATCATAAATATCAGCACTGCATTCTAAATGATCATGATTTAATGAAAGAACATCAGGACATAAATACTGACAGTCCTCAGCAAGAATTAAGTTTTTGTGGCACTTGGTTTTACATAATACTAACATATTTTTCACCAAGTTTGGTTAACTTAGTACATGAAAACACTCTAATAGCTGCACAAATCAAATAAATTTACTCAACTACCTCCATCACAATTAATTCATGTTTGTTGCCTGGCAACCAATACTTACACCACGAAGCATTCAGATGTTGATTTAGTTTTCATGATATTTTTAGAATTGTCCAAAGAGCCATTTGGTCCTCTTTCTGAAATAATTAAATCCACTTATATTAAGAACCAAAACTGATTATAAGTTGATCTGTGGTTGAAGTTTTTCAACTCAACAAACATGAATGAAAGTTGCCTGTAGGTGCACTGTTAATATTTAATCAATACAAAGTGATAAAAAAACACATTATAGGATGATATTCTGTACATCATTCGTGTGTCTAGTTATCTACAATTTAACTGGTACAAAATTAGATAGTGTTTCTTTGATCGCTAATCAGTGTGAAAGGCATCAAGTTTTTACTCACCAAGTAAATACTGCAAATATACAAAAAGCAGAAAAGTGGAAACCAACAAAAAAAAGAGATATAAATGATAAATGTCTTTGGAAATCAGTTAGTTGAAGAGCTGTTGAAAAAAGAGACCTTAACATAAAGAAGTGTTCCTGTATAATGATGGACTTGTGGGTAAGAGCTGCTTAAGACTGCGTGGGGGGAGAGAAAAATTAATCATTACACTTACTGTAAATATATAACAGACCCATCCTGGACATAAAAGTCAGCAAATTATGTTCAGTTTTAACACCCACGATCACATGAGGATGAGGCTAATCATACAAGCCAATAAGAAACTAATTTCTCTCTTGAAACTCTATTACCCAACTGTCACACTACATGTCACATCCCCTGCAGTCACATTTTCCAAAACACTTCACAAATATTAAGTATTATGAGAAAGTATATTTCACTTCTGAAATTTCATTGGCCACTCGTAGCAAAAAGAAAATTGCTATTTTGAGGTCTTTTTGTTTGACACATCTGGCTTTCCGTACTGATGAACCAGCGTTGACTAATGTGTGAGTAGCTAGCCATCGTTCTTTTCATTAAGATATCTAAAAAAACAGATATTACCTTTATTTTAAAAAATTATACTAACGTGTGTATTTCCAGTTGGGAAATTAAATTTGATAACTCAAATGGTAGAGAGCTGTTAAGATTGTTTTAATCATTGTAGCTGCCGAAGCTTTCCAGCTAACATTTGCAAATGAACGTTAGCTACATCACCGCTAATTTTAGCTTCTAGCATTACTCCAGTTATTATATTAAGTAACAGTAAACAAGGATGAATTAGCTGCTACTCAAGAAAAGGTTAACGTTTGCTCACATAGTGTGGTATAATAATAGCAATGGAAATATGTCTTATCCAGACAGGTGTGTGAGCTAAGGAAGAGTAATGAGTTTAGTTTGCCATAGCTGGGTTGCTAACCTTAATCGTGATTTGCCTTCTGTTAGCAGTCAATTATGGTAGCATAATAGTCTATCAAAAGGAAATTTTGTGAATTGCTTGACATAATTTTGTTGTTTTAGGTCAAAATGGCAGAGCTGACAACTCTAGAGAGCCTACTGGAGATGGGCTTTGACAGAAACAGAGCGTGAGTGACACCAAATCCAAATATTGATTGTACCTCATTTAGTTTCCTGTTTGAGACAGGCTTCAAGGAAATGAAAGTGAACCTGTTTTACATTAAGTCACGTTTATTTGTATAGCACATTTCAAGTACAAGAAAAAGTGCTTTATATAAAACATTAAAAGCATTACAGTGGGGTGCAGAGGAAGCATGATCAAGTACATTAAAAACAGACTTTAAAAAGAAATTAAATGAAGACAAAAATACTTAAATGAAATAAGATAAAATGAAGGAAATTAGGAATTAAAGTGGGAAGAATTAACAGTTGTTTTGATAAAAGGTGGCAAATGGAATTCTTTTTACCTTGATTTAAAAACTGCTGAGAGTCTCAGCAGACCTGCAGGTTTCTGGGAGTTTGTTCCACATGCGAGGAAGATAAAAACTGAACGCTGCCTCTCCGTGTTTAGTTCTGACTCTGGGAACTGAAAGTAGACTTGACCCTGATGACCTTAGGGATCTGGTTGGTTTATAATGAACCAGCAGATCCTGAATGTGTGTTATGCCCTAAACCATTCAGTGCTTTGTAAACTAACAGCAGGATTTTGAAGACAATTCTTTGACAAACAGGAAGCCAGTGTAAAGATCTGAGGACTAATGTTATATGATCCACTTTCCTGGACTAACTGCAGCTGTCTGATGGACTTTCTAGAGGACCTCTAAGGACAGGGTTACAGTCTAAAGATAAATGCATAGACAAAATTTTCTAAAACCTGCTGGCGAACATGGCACGAGCATCATTGCTGTTCTTAGCAATGGCAGTTGATCACTTTCACCTTGATGGGAGCAATGGCATCAGTAATGTTGTAATTTCACCATTGAAAAATTATCCACGAGCTCATCAGCTGAAGGCCCGGAGAAGGGGGCAGAAGGAAAGAAAAGCTTGTATAAGCATGTCACTGATATTTTACCAATGTACTGTTTTTTTGATAACCTCAGCTTGGACATTCTTGTTGACAATAACAGCACTGTCAAAGAAAACACAGAAATAATCAGACAGAGCAACATGCATCACCACAAGTTTGTGCTTTGTAATAAAATCAGTGATTAAACTAAACTTGTGTGCCATTTGTCTCACTGTTTCAGGGAGAAGGCTGTGGCAAATACAGAGAACCAGGGAATAGAGCAAGCAATGGACTGGTGAGTTTGTCATACCACAATAACAACATAATATTAGTCATCTTTTTGCACTCTGGTCCCATGTCTTCCTTCCTTTTGATGTGCAGCATTTGGAGACATGTTCTGTTTTAAAATGTGCTTCATAAATAAAGTGAATTTTGCTAGTTTCTGCTTCTGTCCCGTGCTGACGCTTTCTTGCTTCGCTCTTCCCTCTGCTTGCATTCTTTTACAATATTATTGTTTTTCTCCTCAAGAAATT